>JAZHYW010011830.1:0-105296 GCA_037355805.1 Ixodes ricinus
CCCGTTTCGATGTGGAAGAGCATCCTACCGGCGTGCGGTCGTGTATCACTACTGCGTGGTGCACGTTTAAGTCCCCAGGTTTGCGGTTGTACCGCACTGGCTAAATTGCTCATCTACACCTGAGACACCAGACGCCCACTAAGGCAGACTAACTTCCGGCTGTATAAACATACACACAACAATTTGCAATTAGACGCACAATCACAAAGAACACAGCGTGCCGCCTCTTTTCTTTGGACCGTCTTTTTTTTAACCAGCGCAAGCTCGCGCGTTCTCTCTTTTGAGACGGTTAGAACTAACGTTGATTAGAACAGTCGCACATAAAACCTCTCACTATGTGTAGGTGGTTAAAACTGAATAAGCTATAATAATGGTGTATTATTCATATTTAGTTTCAGTTTCAGTCAGGGGAAAGGAGGTTCGCGGGAAGTAGGGCCAATAAATGAGCTGCGCTTAGAGTATCGGCACTCTCTTCCCCGACAGTGTTGTGGGCGCCGCCATTTTGGTGCTTGTGCAGAGCAGGCGCAACTGCCGATCGTCATGATTCAAAATTGCGACTTCCTCAGCATTAGATTCGGTGTTAGGAAGCTCATGTAATATTGCTTTGCTTTGTCGCAAACTGTTTAAAATGGAGGACGGAAAAGCGTTTCTTGTGACTTCAGATACAGCTTCAAATAACTGGCAACCATGATTTTAAGCCACAATATGGCCAAGTGTCGCTACTCTGAAGCGTAGCTTATTTAATGACACTATTCATGCCCTTGTTCAAGAAGCTTGTAATACCTGGAGGGGCCATGACCTGAGCCCCGTGGATTCCACAAGCCACTACCTTTTGACACCTGCCTCTTCCTCATTTTTCCCGCTAGTGCCAGTAAATTAGCTACGCTTCAGAGTAACGACACTTGGCCATATTGTGGCTTAAAATCATGGTTGCCAGTTATCTAAAGCTTTATCTAAAATCACAGGAAACGCTTTTTTGTCCTCCACGAATGTTTAAACCACCTGCGACAGAGCATAGCAATATTGTATCAGCTTCCTAGCATCGCATCTAATGCAGAGGAAGTCGCACTTTTGGATCATGACGATCGGCAGTTGTGTTTGCTCTGCACAAGACCCAAAATGGCGGCGCCCAAAACAATTTTGTGGAACGGAGTGCCGATGCTTTAAGCGCAGCTCTTTTAGTGACTCTAGGCATGAAGTGAACTCGGGTGTATTCTTTCCCTCTTCGTCTTTATCGTTTATTGATTTCAATTATATCGAATAATGAACAATTTATATCACGCTAAGCTTGTGTAATTATTTGTCTTAGATTTATTAACCTGACCAAGTACTTAAACCGTTCATTTATCGATAGTAAATCTTCAAATATATTTTCTAAATGTGAAGGTAAAACGACACGGAGATTGATGATGATACAGACGCCAACGCCGCCCTCGAAAATTTTTTGAACTTGGAAATCAACAGTTTTGTCTGCCATCCGCCAGGTAGCGCAACAAAACAACCAAACAATTTTTAATTGTTTTTAAAATTAGCTAAGCTCTACAACTATCAAGGAACCTAAGCAAGATCATTGGGAAAATCTAATACATCGCAATGTATATCTATTCCATACAATAAATGTTATTAGATGCCAATAAATCTGTTTGATGTCCAAAAAAGATGTGCGTCAAAAACAGGTAAGTTTGAAGGGCTCCCGGAGCGTTATGACTTTGAAAATGAAAAAAGCCACCGTCCACCTCTTGGGCAACTATTGTAGTTCTAAGTGTCATAAAAGATTTTACCATACTTTAATTATTTACTCAGCGGCATTTGAATTACCATGACTCGAAGCACAAAAAGTGCTACGTTTGATATAGAATATCTAAACAAAAAATATTTACACAACATTAAATTTTTTTCTGCATATTACCAATTATAAGCACTACATCTGTAGCTAACTTCATTGCCCTAGCGCTTGTCATTAAAAACATATTTGTGCTGAAAAATGTCAATTTTAGGGCAATATTTGGAGAGCTGTAAAAAACAAAGTAGTGCAAATACCAAAAAAGTATACCGTTACGTTCTGCTCCGACATCATCTTAACAAAACTGCTACATTGGAACCTTGTTATCTTTAATGAATCGTTCATAAAACATGAACCAGCGGAGCAAGTGAGGGTCCCCGCCATCATATTCGCAACGCTACAAATGCGCATGAACAGTATAAACCAATACATACATAATATCAAATGAAAGAGGATTGCATTGCCTTTCGAATGACATCAATCCCACAAAACAGTGTTTAAAAGGAGATGAGTAATGACCTGCCAAAAAGTACCTAAACTGCCACATTCAGTGGGACCGTGGCCCTTAACACTTTTTTTCAGAAAGCAATCTGCGTTGGCGAGAAGCAACGAGTATAATTCGGGCACGTGTGTGTGTGTGTGTTTTTTTTTACCCGGGAAGCTTGCCAAACCCTCCCGATAATTATCATTTCTGTCTCTGGAACCTACTTCCCACCACGCGGCAGAAACAGCCGCGAGTCATTTAATTTTATGGTAGTCTCTTCCTTGGTTAGGGTACTGCGTTTTGAAATAAATACGGTAAACTTTGATAATCAATCCCGTGTGCAATCTTTGTCAATTCGGATTCATCAGAAATACTCAAAATTATGATTTTACAATTTCAAAAACAACGAGAAAGAACGAGACAACATAAACAAAGAAGCACGGTACTCTATAAATAAGCTTGGCCAGAGCACATGTGGTCTGTGGTCCCGAGGAGAGGACTCTACATCTTTTTTTTTTTTTTTTGAAGCCCCCGAATGTTGACAAAAGGGAATTTATCGTTTATCTCGTCAGGTAGTCTGCAGGACAACGGGTAATTGTACTTTTGGATCACTATGGAAGCCGCTGTTTTAGTTAACAGTTTCGACTTCTTAGAAGAAGGCGGGACTGCGTTTTAATGGCAGTGAAAGCTGTGATCGTGGGAGGCAAGGCGAGCTCTTCCCGCGCAGCCGCAGAGTGGAGCGGTGGAATGAGATGGGAAGATAATGAGCTTTCCTAGACAAAGTCATAGGTTTCAGTAGTTTTAAACTATCGACGTTTATTAAAGCAACACTTGTCTGCAAGTTGTTTTTGGGGATAAATATTATTCACAATAGCAACGTCGCTTATGACCAATCCAGCTGGAGAAATATCATGCGATACAGGTGAATTCTCATGAATTCGGGGAAGTTTTGCTTACGAATATTTGTTGGTATACCAAATTAAAAAAATGGCTACATACCAAAGTTATTTAATATTTTGATAACTCTGAAAAATATTACAAGACATTCCGGGAAACTGCAAATTAAAAAAAAAGAAAAGAAAACCTTTTAAAAAATCCTTTGAAATTTTCAGTTATAAACTTGAAAAACACGAATCCCTACCTGTAGACCATTCCAATAGGAAGGGCGGAGAGGAAAATGCCCTCTCTCATCTCGACACTGCCCGTCGTCTGCTCCGTAGAAGGGGCATACCAAACGTCCTGCTGGCGTGCAAACAAGGTAGGAAATTGCTTCACTTCGGCAATATCAGGCGACAATGCGCGGATTTAGATGCGCGAGATATAGTTAAATATTATACCTGAGAAAAAGACAAACCGTCGCAATCCTGCCGTTACCTGCCGCGCACATCAAAAAGAAAAGTAAATATACCTACGTAAATAGTGTGATCGGTTTGTCGTCTCCTACGAAAAGTGAATGCAGTTGTAGTAGCTTCTTGGGCAAGAAAGAGTTCGTAGGCATTAAGGCCTCGAGTAACTATGTATGGGAAGTCTAGAATAACACACAGAAAGAAAACGTGTTCACCAAAAAAATAAAAACAACAAGCGCGCGATTATTTGTTTTTGGATTAACGGACAACGCTTTTTTGTATAATTGCCCGCTACCCTTGATATTGAGACCTTCAGGGACTTACGTGATCGCAGATGTTTGTAGCGGTCTATTTTTTAGCTCAAACAACTTTTAGTGTTTACATGCATGTGGTACTTAGAAAGCGACAAACTAGAGCACAAATGCCTTCAATGCTTCATCGAAAACCCAGCGATGCGGGTGTGCCGGCGGCATGGTTTGTGCAAAGGTTAGTTTAGGTTATCATAAAACTACAAGTAAAGCAGGTAGCTTTGACGTGACGGTGCGTTTTTAGGAAATAAAATTTTTATCAGGTTGGGAACAGGCAAGAAAAAAATCCTCTTTGGTTTTTGATGTTTCAAACCCCGGAGTAAAAAAATAAATAAAATAAAAGCTTAGATAGCGTTTAACTGAAACCAAGTAAATATTTTTTTAGAGCTCAGAAATGTATAACGGGGTTCAATTTCTTGAAGTATTAGACGGAGTGGTTTAAAATAGTGCAGCGAGTGAGTGTCACTGCTATCGAAGGAAACCGAACCGAACTTTTATATAGTTTAAAATTTCCTGAAATGAAAGAACAAAACTCATCCCACTGATCCTGGAGTATCCGTAAATGTTATTTTAACGCGACCCACTTCATATACATCGTTTCACGATAACTTAGACAACTGGGGAAAGTGCAGCCTCCGCGACTTAATAAGAGCGTCGGAGCAAGGCACGTAATGACATTTAATGGTAGAGGTCACAGAGGCCTCGTTACTGCCAAAGCAGCAAGTCCGTCCATGACAAAAAGTAGTTATAGGCTCGCTTTTTCTTTTTTTTGATGCCAATTGAATTCGTGCGATTCCATCTCGATCGAGAAGATGTAAACAACAGGGAAGAAATATTCACGAATTTATTAGATTCATTTATATATAAGCAAGAAAGTGACTCCACATTCGTATCCGCTCCGGATTTCTCTTCTTGTTGCGCCGTGGCCGTTGTCGATCGCAGGTGCGTAATCAGCACCTTCCGCTCAAAACCTGGCACTGGGCCCTTGAATTAGAAGTCGCCACAGATTCGCAGGTACATTGAGCGTATGGTTGTCTCATTAACTGTTCCTAAAGAGCTCGCAATACTAACGGATGGCAATGTTGCGGCTGTTCATTCGAACTTGGTTGGTTTCGCAGCAGACGACTCTTGGCCAGCAGACGCTTTCTCCGCGCTTCGCATGTGGCGCAGTGACGGGCACCACACGCTCCGTGACCTGGTGTCGCGCGCCTCGCTCCGACGCTCTTACTGGGGCGCAGGGGCCGTACTCTCCGCAGTTGGTGAAGTTATCCTAAAAAACAGCGGCAGCAGCGAGTGAGCATTGCTGGTTCGGTGTGTACCGAGGAAATGAGGGAGAGGAGGACACGTCAGAACGCCGAGCTCTCATTCGAATGTTTCGTGGGTAGACCCAAAGCGCCTTTGTCTCCACTGCACTCGTCGAACACGAGACAGCTTTCGATCTACCCACAAACTGTTCGAATCAGAGCTCGCTGTCCTGACGCGCTAACTCGTCCCCTGCTCTCCCTCACTTTCTCGGCGCATACACTCCGTGCGACGCCACCGGCACGCCGCGGTGTTACCGAAGGTAGGCTGGGAGTTCCCCAGTGAAACGAAACCACGCCGGGTACATTGGTACGCTTTCAAGTCGGAGCGGTGCGGTTGCGCTGAGTTGACAATATGAACTGCTGCGTCGTTAAGTGTTCCGATAGTCACCTTTGTCCCCACGAGACGGCACGCCTCGTGGGGACAAAATTGAATTGTTTCTCAACTCGCCGTTGTTTTGTGGGACAGCGATTACTCCCGCGCCGTACGACACAAGAAATGGGATATCCCGATCATGGATGCCACTGTATCGGCACGGCTGACATACTGTATGCCGCTTTGCCCGCTGTGTTTGTTTTCGTGCCAGTAACGCCTATATATGTTAGCGCCGATGGAACGAACTGAAATAGCATCCCACATTCGCTGCAGTGCGGTTCCCATTTCGTTGGAGTGCTGCCCTCCGAAAAGGTTTTGTCCCTATCGTACGTGTCGATGATATATCCGTACCAGCGTGACATTCAGCCTGTAGTTCCTGAAGTAAGATTTGGTTACAGGCTCAAGTTAAGCTAGTTGGTACATATTAGTGATGCGTCAGCTTGAACTGACACAAATAGACTTAGAAAAGACTGGACAATAGCTAACAGCTGGCTGACAGCTTTGCTTTAGTACTCTTCTTCGCATGTGAAATCGTCTTTTTACAAGCTGTTCATATATACATAATTCAACTATTAGTTTCAAAGCATATATACACAATAAATTGTTTTAAATTTACCGTTACCGGCTCTTACGTTGTTGCCGCCATGTCTCTGATCCAATAACGTTAGAGACTCGCATGGCATGTCCTTGTGATGGCACTAACAAGCCGCACATTTGCCTTACATCGCCTTAGAGGATCTTTGACATGGTCGGTGTAACAGCGTCAAAAAACGGGGACGATAAAAGGAACAGACACGACAGGACAACAGGGAGTCGTCCTGTCGTGTATGTCCCTTTCATCGTCCTCGCTTCTGTAGCTGTTACACCCACCATGTCAAACTTTACCAACTCGCCCATTTCAACACCTTGTTACTAGAGGATCTTCTTGTTGATGCTGCGTTCCAGCCAACTGCCTTGATAAATGCCTAGTGAATTTAATAATTTTGTTGTGTAAATATTATTTAAAACGAATGGTTAAATTATCTATATATGAACAGCTTGTAAAAAAGACGATTGCACATGCGAAACGAGTACTAAAGCAAACTTGTTAGTCAGCTGTTATTTATTGTTCTGTCCTTTCTACGTGTACTTCTCTAAGTTCAAGCTGACGCATCACTATCCCGAAAAATTCGAACGGTAAGAAAATTTGGAAATGTGATTTCAAAGAAAAATATGATGACACTTCGAATCATTGAACAATCAAAGTTTGAGCTTTTTTTTTTTCAGCCTCCTTTCGGACATGGAAATACTCCTTCTTTCTTCACATACAGGGTTGCCGGTAGGCAGCATGTTATTGGAAAACTAAACGCGATCATTTTTTTTTATTTAAATTAATGCGAGGTAACTTGTACATATGTGCTTGGGACTAGTGTCCTCAGGCCGGCTGCCACCTGGGGGGAAGGGTGTGGTTGAAGTGCTTTTCTTGGTTCCTTTGTGTTGGTTGCTTGCCTTTAGAAAGTGCTTTAGTCTTTTCAAGGTATCCTTGTATCCTTACAAACTAATATACTCTTGTCGGTCGCCGCAGTATTTTGTCTTTTCCCGTATGGAAATCTTATATCTGGGACATATCTGACCATATCAAACATTATGTGATTATATACGGTATATTTTTCAGCCTTATCTGTAGTATATACAGCCTTATCTGGTGTATATACAACCTTTTCTGGCGTATATACAGCCTTATCTGGCGTATATACAATTTGGTTGTTTTTGGTTTTGTGATTTCTCAGCTTTTAAGTAATTCCTACTAAAACAACAATCACGAGAATGATAATATTGTAAGAGATTTCTGTGGCTCAGCCAGGTTGAAAGGTGGATTGCATGCACAGTATAATAAACGCTGATATTGACGAGAAATTTTAAAAGTAATGTGACAGGTCCTTGGGTTCTATGGGACGTGTGTTCGGGGTGACACCGAATTACACTCGAACCTGTGCAACCATGAAATTGGTCGAAATTGCTGATCACTAGGGAGCTGAAGGATCAGCAGTTCCCATGATTCCTCGAGTGTGGGCCGGGGCACTTAAGATATAAAGTGCTGATTTTAGGCATGTGTTCTTTTTTCATATGCATGGCCAGATATGGAATTTTCAGACAGCCAGATCAGGGATTTCCATACCTGGCCAGGGATATCAGACTATATCTGGCATTATGAGGCTATATCTCGCAGATATACCGTATCAGATTATATGTGGACAATGTTTGATATGTGCCATATCTGAAAATCTTCAGATCTGGCCAGATATATTTTTTTCTGTAAGGGTTGTCGTTTGTTCCTGATTTACCACGGTTGTGTGACCTCAGGCACCGCGCGTCTCCTTTTGTGGTTGTGGGCCTATTTAAGGATATGGCCTGGAATATAAATATTTAGCTGCGTTCGGAGTTTCCCGTCTGTTCATCCCTTTTTGTCCCCTCGTTCTAGGGTCACCATGTTTAATAAAACACAGATTTCTAATATGATTTGCTTTTTGTCAAAATTAAGAAGAATTACCGTCTGATATTTCCCGGTTTACAAAATTAAATTCTCACTTGCGTAAAATGAAGACCGTGTCGCACAGTTGTAACCAGCTGAGACCTTTGCTTCAAGTGCGTGCGTTTAATATGGCAGCGTTATTTGCGACTACCACGACCAATCTGCCGTGCGTATACGCACCTTCCGAGGAGTGCAGCGACACAACAAAAATGGCAGTCGGTAACGCGGGACTCAACCAATGAGATGCTTCTTTTTTACCTCCATTTTTCAAAAAGGGGTCAAATATAGAATTTGAGTGAGCTTCTCTGACTTTGTCAGTCGTTTCACCCGTGCCTCCAAAAGATGGGGCGCGTTGTAGTTCTCTAGCACAACAGTAAGAGTACAGGTGAATCTTGATAGGCACAGGTTTTGTTCTTTTTATTTTTCAGACATCAGAGATAAAGATTTGAATAGGAAAAAAATAAAAATAAAGCGACACGCCGTCCCGGGACGACGTTGACCCGAACACTACACGAACGTACCACGAATATGAGTATTATCACGTTCTTCTGCTTCATCGCAAGAAGCCGATGTCATTATCGCCGAGATACAGCAACACTTTGAACCATGGTTAAAGACGCTAAAGAGACAAACACAAGAGAGGAGAGAAACACCGGCGCTTTTAACCATGGTTCAAAACGTTCATCACCCACTAGCCCAAGCAACAAGTACCTAGACAGCAACGTGTCAATATGCTCCCGAGGTCGCACATACCGATAACCATTATTGCCCTAACCAAGTCGCTTTATCTTGACTAAAACAGCGCAAATAATCGCTTTACAGTAAAATATTTTATGAAAGATATTTTACAGTAAACGTTAGCTTTACTGTAAAATATCACACTTTACAAACACAGCTACAAAAAATGAAAGCCGTTTACAACTCCCTGTAGCGCCGAACTAGAGCGCAGCTCTTGAGGAGGAGGAGGGAAGGGTAATGAGGGGAGGGTATACTCCTCCTTCCTCCTCCTCAACTCCTCATCCTACCAAATACTCCTCCTCCCTCCTCCTTCCTGCGCTCCCTCTCCTCCTCCTTCCTCCTCTCTCCTCCCCTCCTCCTCCCCTCCTCCTTTCGTCCTCCCCTCCTCCTTTCTCCTCCACCTCCCTCCTCCTCCCCTTCCTTCCTCCTCCCCCTCCTCCTTCCGTCCTCCCCTTCCTTCCTCCTTCCTCCCCTTCCTCCTTCCTCCTCCTCTCCTCCACCTCCTTCCTCCTCCTCTCCTCCTCCCTCCTTCCTCTCCTCCCTCCTCCTCCTCCTCCTCCTTCCGCGCGGTGCATTATGGGATATTTCCCATGATGCACCGCGCGGTTACGCCGACGGCGACGGCGACGGCGACGGCGACGCCGCCATGCCGGAAACGGCGCCTAAGAGCTGCGCTCTAAAAGAAGAGTACGCACGAATAAAAAAAAGTGAAAGCCGTTTACAACTCCCTGTAATGCCGAATTACAGCGCAGCTCTTGAGGAGGAGTAGGGAAGGGTACTGGAGGGGGTATCATTCAGGGGGGACGTGTCCTCGGGGAGGGGGGTCACTTGACCTCGTGGGGTGCCGCGTGACCACAATGGGGGGGGGTCACGTGACCTCGGGAGGAGGTCGCTCCCCGAGGTCTTCCCGAAGGAACCCGAGGTCCTCCCGAAGGAATCCGAGGTCCTCCCGAGATCCTCGGGGGACCTCAGGGGGGGGGGGGGTCACGTGACCTCAAGGAAGGGGTTCACAAGCGACATCCCGTCTCCCCGAGGTCCTCCCGTAGGAACCCGAGGTTCTCCCGAGGTCCTCCGAAGGAACCCGAGGTTCTCCCGAGGTCCTCCCGAAGGAACCCGAGGCCCTCCTGAGGTCCTCCCGAAGGAACCCGAGGTCCTCCCGAGGTCCTCCCGAAGGAACCCGAGGTCCTTCGCAAGGACCTCGGGTTCCTTCGGGAAACTTTACACATAATGCACCGCGCGGTCACGCCGACGGCGACGGCGACGCCGACGCCGACGCTCAAGCCGGAAACGGGCGCCTAAGAGCTGCGCCCTAAAAATTGCAAGTTCAGAAAAAAAATTAAAGCGCGACGCGTTCTTACGTAAAAGATATACAACCGACATGTTTCGCAAACAACTTAGTAACATCGTCCCACGTCCCAATTTTCCAAGTAGAGAACCTTTATAAATTTGTTTTAGACTGAAAAGACGCTACTTGTGTTATCTACATGTAAAATAAATAAAAAAAGACTACATCGAAGGAATTACTTTATTTTATTTTGTTTTCAATTATTTTCGAAGAACAGGCTATCGGACAGTTGGGCGTAAACAAGGCAAAGGAAACGGAGCAAGATTGATGTGCATCGGGCGTGCGGACAGACCCAGGTCGGGGCTCTCCATTGTTCTCGGCATGCTCGTCGCGTCTGGATCTCCTTTCGTTTTCGTCGTCTTTCGCACGTGCCGGGTGAATTTGGAGATCCATTTCTCGCGGGACTCAACGAGTCCGCCCTTGCAGCGCCCGCGGGCAAACCGCGCCAGGGCTAAGAGCGGCCCCTTTTCAAGAGACTTGAATTCGCGTCGCGTCAGCGGTGCCCTGTTCGCTCGTCTGCGCTGAGCAAGCAGGCGCCAACGATATCGTGCCTGCTCGGGCACATGACGATGCGGCAGCTGCCGCCGTTTTCCGCCACTTATGTGCACCGAGGCGCTGCGGACCGCACGTGACTACGCGGTTCTTAGGATGCCCAAGTTCCTCGTAGATGCTTATGCGCAAAGCTTCTGCCGCGCATGTTGTCGCGAGGGGCTGCGCTCGCTTCACCGACGTGCCTTAGGAGAAGTGCAGGGGTAAATCAGGGGCGTTCGTACACTCTTCGGAATAGGGGTGTATAGAGGGTACATCCCTTGTCCCATATGTAACACCCCAAAACTACATTTGGACGTTCAGTACACTGACGTCAAGATGGCGATACAAACTTTTACGAGGGGCTTGATAGCTGTTGGATATAACATATTAAATAGCTAATGTGCGTATCAAAAACCAGAAGAAAAAAAAACACTGAGGTTTTGCAGCAGGGCCGAAAAAACCTTGATTGTCTTACTGTAGCCTTTAATGCGTACAATAGATATTTTAATGAGTTGTATCGGTCGACTGTCAAGCCGCTCTTTAAATTTGGTATCGTCGGTTCGACGTCTGTGGACTGAACGTCGAATTGTTGTCTTGGGGTGTTACATCTGGGACAAAAGCTGTACCCCTATACATCCCCTATTTTCTAAAAGTGTAGGGCTCGTACTATCGCCATCAAAAATTGAAGAAACGGAGACAAAAGGGCATCAACACAAGCACGTGTCCCTCTGTTTTTGGTACAGTTTAAAGATCGCGTGTATACGGAGGGCAAGTTCGTCTGCTTCTCGCGCAGGGGGTAGCGGTGACGTCAGAACGCCGAGCCCTGATTGGCTGATCGCGGTCCCCTATCTGAGCGTCGTCTGCTCCTTTGCAACGTCGTCTGCTCGCAACGTCGTCTGCGTCTGTCTTACCTTTCCTGCGACTTTTGCAAGTGGAGAGGCCAGATTCACGAAACTATCTTACGCCAAAAATATGCGTAAGACAAAACTTAAAAACAAATTCGTATTCACGAACCGAAATTTTCGTAAGTTTTGCGCAGGTTACGACAAAATCCTACGACAGCTCCGAAGCTACGCACTTGTTACGATCAAATCAGCATGGCCGACAGCGTCGCGGTCGCGACGACCAACGGACGTTTATTTTTCTACGTGCGCTTCTCTCGCGTCCCGACTTCAAGCAGCAAGAAAAAAGTAAAAAGTACTTGAACCAGACCACGACGAACAAGAACGCTGGATCCACAAACACCCGGGAAAAGCTCCAACGGACACGATTCCACCGACACCGACCAAGCGAACTCGGCAGATAGGCCTAGTAGCCACTCCGACTCGGTGACCGTCTGCCCACGACCGGCTGGCGTGCTGAATGGAATGTGCCCGCGCGACCCTTGTGAACCCTTCCCGTATTATACTGTGATCACTGACCTCAATTTTAGATTAAGAGGTCAATCTCTTCCTCTTGTCATCTCCTTGTTTTCCGAGGCAACGGTGACTCTCGCCGGTGAAAAAGCGGTGAATATCCGACAGACGCAGGAAAGGTAAAGGAGCCATCGCTTTGACTAGCAGACGTAAAGCAGACGACGTTAACTGCGCCAACCCGCCGACGCCGTTAAAGAATGAGGAGTCTTGCCGCACACGAAAGGGGGAAAAAGTATTTGGGAGGGAACTTGCGGACACTAACACGCTCACTCTCGGTTCTTAGCAAACAAACCTCGGCGTCTCGGGACACCTCGCCAGTGAGTACTTTGACTTCCCTCCTTGATGCGCGTCTGCTAGTTGTTCGACAAAACAACGAACCGCTCGAGTTATTTCGTCTGCCTTCTCTGAAAGGCGAAGTCGAGCTCGCTCGTAAAGACCTGCACTTCCGAAAGTCGCAGGAAAGGTAAGACAGACGCAGACGACGTTGCGAGCAGACGTTGTTGCAAAGGAGCAGACGACGCTCAGATAGGGGACCGCGATCAGCCAATCAGGGCTCGGCGTTCTGACGTCACCGCTACTTCCTTTCTCATGCGCAGAAGACGAAAATGAGCCCACTTGCGGGGCGTATAGTACCGCGGAACGCCGATAGGGCGTCGAAACAAAACTGGCACCCCCTGTCGGGAAAGTCGAAGAACGTGTAGTGGTCCGTTGTGTCCATTTTGAGGAAAGTAATGCCAAAAAGATTTATTTCGAGGTGGTGAAGGTATTTTGGGACAACTCCCCACCTTGTGGCATTGCGGTTACTTGGCACAGACGCTTCCAGTGTAGCCAAACAAGCCTGGACAACGAAGACCGGGAATGCTGGATCGTCGCTCATTGGATCGACAATCTCCGGAAGGTTGTACATCCCTGACCAAAGTGCGTGACTATGGGTGGCAAATATGTAGAGAAAGACAAAACTCCTACCTGAGTTTAATTGCGAAATATCTATTCCGTCATGCACATTAATACGAACCTTATGAACGACCCTCGTATGTCCTTACAGAGGATTGTTCCTTGTCTGCGCCGTTTGTACTGACCAGCATGAGAATAGCACAAGCATGGGTTCCTGCAGTCGCTACTAATTTTCTCTGCACGGTAAGGACTCCATGCAAGCGGCCAGTACTGCACTGGTTGCATGAATTATTTCGCACTGTAGAATATAAATTCATGTACGAACGCAGGTTGGTACAACTCCCAACCAAACAATTAAACGGTAACTCCACTCAAAAGTCGAACCAACCCAAGTGCCTGATATTGCATTATTAGAGAAATTAATTTGGCCATGATTGTACCAATCACGGCCAAATTATTACGCTAAAAGAACGCCGCATCCTCTTCTAAAACCGTTATGAGACAAACCAGTCACCAGCTTGTCAGCGGGACGCCAGCGAGTTAAAGACTGTCCAAACAGGTTATGTTTATGTTGTGCGCTTTAAGAAAAAAAGAAAAGAAGAGGAGAGGCTATTAAAAAACACAAATTTTCCGGCGCGAGCCTATATATTCACTGAGGACAAAGGAACGTGAGCAGCATTGTTTTCATCCTCACCCCTTGGCAGCCTCTCCTCGCCTTTCTAGTTTTCGGGAGTTTGGGGACTGGCAAATAGTGAGAAATTTATGCAGTGCAGTACGACTAGTAGCCTGGGGTCTTTAACGTGCGGAACGCAAATGCGACTTTCAACGGCACGAAGGTACAATGTTTCTATTCAGATCGAAACGAAAAGTCTTCTGAAATGACGGCTAGAAAAGGAGAAGAGGGCAAAGAGGGTAATCTGATATTTTCTTTTGGTTGGCTTCGCTGTACATGAGGAAGGCTGAACTACTGTCATTGGGATGAACCAAGGAGACCATTTAAGTGAGCTTCTTTTCTGGCTTGCGTGAGGCAAGGTCATTCGGGAACCGAATGACCTTATTTTCCGCCGGTGCGATTAACTTGTCAAGAGTGAAATTGTTTCAAATTATATCGTTTCTTGTGCATCTGTATGCACAGATGCCGGGCCCATGGACAAAAACCTAACTTTTTTTGGCTTAACGAGGTCCTAAGCTTCGATTGTTGGGCAGATTATCTCGGAGATGCAGAAATATAAAGCAAAATTGCATATATACAGATATGCGCAGACATACAGAAATTGAACACCTCAGATTAAACGATATACAAAAAGTAGGTAGAGTGAATTGTTGTCTCATCTGAACATGCCACTTTTTTCTCTCTAATGTTTACTGGATAATCTGTGTAGGTTAAATGAAGACATTGCAAACTACAATTTTATTTCCAAAATGGGAGACCATCCACTCCCCTGTGAAGCGTATGCGGACGGTGATTATATTTCGAGTGAAACTTGATCTTCCAGGCCCCATCGAGAAATTGAAATAGGGCTTTACGGTCCGCAATAATAAACTACGCATCCTAAAAAGCTGAAACTCCGCGAGAATGGGACGTTGGTGGTGGTGATAAAATGCGAAAGTTTGGGAAGATGATTATAATCAATATTTTATAAATAGAATGGTGATGCGAAGGGGTGGTGTTACAATGCTTCTTAAAAAAACGAATGCCTTGTGAGGTGCAAGAAAAGTTCACATATATTACACCGGATTATATAGCGCTATGTCTGCAAAGCAATAATGAAATATTCGCAGTTGTTTGTCGCCTGCCCTCTGGTAACCGGAGAGTTTTTTTTTAAATTTTATTGATGAAAAATTAGATTTCGCTTCACTTCATCAGTACCGTTTTGTAATTGGTGGTGATTTGAACATAAACATTCTCGATGACAACACGTATGCTAAGGATTTCAGGAACATAATAAAATCTTACAGTTTTCACAATGTCGTCACGACACCGACCCGGGTTATAGTGACTGGCGAATCTATTTTCGACCTTTTTATTGTAAATCTAGACACCCCTGTCTTAGTGGCTGGAACTATAAGTTATAATATAAGCGATCATTGCCCAGACATTTTTTGCTTGCTCCCGATCTATAGCACGGGAAAACACACGTCAGACTGTTATAATGTACAGGTGCCTGTCGAGTCACAACATGAATCTATTTCGTACGCAAATCGTAAGTACTGATTGGTCGTCTGTTTACAACAAAAACAACTCTAACAATGCTTACAGCGAATTTTTTCAATATTTTCTCGCAATTGTAACGCTGCTTTTACCTACAGAAGTGCGACGTTAAGGAAAAAGACTAGGAAGCCCTGGATAGAACGAGATCATTTAAAAATGATGAAAGAAAATAATAATATTTTTAAAGATATTTTTCGCACAAGAGAACCGTCTAAGCTAGCGGCCTTTAAGAAACAGAAGCAAGCTAACCGCAGAGTTAAGGGAAGCAATAACTTACTACTACAACAACCTTTTCTTTGATGTGCGTAAACCGCACCGTGATAAAGTATGGAAGATAATAAATCAAGTTCTAAAGCAACAGGATGCGAAGGGTAACGTAACTGAATTAATTATACAAATCAGAAACCTTTCAGGAACCCCTTTAGCTGAGTACTTCAACACGCACTACGTGCAGCTGGTGGAACCATCAATTAGCGTCAGTCGCCCATCACTTAAGTATCAGTGCAGTGATAGTTTTTCTCCAACCAACTTATGAAATAGAAATTTGCCGTAAATTTGTGAGCCTAAAAATACTAACGCAAGAGACGTAGGCGACATTCAGATCAAACCCGTAAAATACGTGATTGATGCTATTGCACCCTGCTTGGCATACTTTTTTAATTTGGTTCTAGAATTTGGCCTATTTCTAAATGCAATAAAAGAAGCAAAAGTTTCGGTCATTTTTAAAGATGTCGATAAAAATAACGTTAATAAATATGGACCGGTGTCTATGTTGCCCGTTTTTTCTAAAGGACTCGAGAGGGTGACATTTTTTTCGAATTAAAAACTTTGCTTACAACACAACATACTCGTACTCACAGACTGTCAACATAGCTTTCGTCAAGGAAAGTCTACTGAAACAGCATTATTACCAAAGAAGGAACTGTTTATTAACAATATTGACAGAAACGTGCTTACCTTCGGAATAGTCAAGGCATTTCATTACACTAACCTTGATATCCTATTAGCTATGTTGTACGCATACGGAGTCCGCGGTGTTGCCCATTCTCTATTTTTTTCTTATCTAAGCGAAATAAAACAGTGTGTCTCGATATGAAGTCATATTTCAATTTTAAAGCCAATTACTACTAGAGAACCACAAAGAAGTGATTTGGGACAGCTCCTTTTAATATATACATTAATGAAGTAGTTTATAAAAATATTGATGTTTTTTTCGTGCTTTATGCTGATGACATGAGTCCGTTTGTTTCTTGATATGATACAGATGAAATGATCAATAAAGCTGAAAAGGAGCTTTTTAAATTATATGACTGGTCCACTCGTAACGGTCTAAAAGTAAATGTAAATAAATCTGAAGCAATTTTATTTAAGTCCACGTAAAAACAGGCACACATTTTGCAAAAATTGTTAATTGGTGACGCACTCATTAAAATAGTTAACAAACATAGGATCTTAGGCGTTACTTTTTCGGGAAACATGACTTGGAAAGGTCATACTGAATCTTTATCAAAATCGCTATCATCAGCCGCCGGCGCGTTATCACGATCTCGGCACTTTCTTCACGTCAAAGCGAAACAGCAAATGTATCATGCCTTGTTTACTTTAAACATAAATTATTGTTCACTTATCTGGTCGACAACCACAATAAAAAAATATTCGCAGTATTTTTATGCTGCAAAGATAGGCGCATTTCTGACACATTGCTAATGCGCAACGGCTACATTAAACCGAACCGTTTCTCACGCGTTATAATATAATAAGTTTAAACATATTTATAAATATCGTTTGTTGATTTTTCTTTCGCGAATGAGAACTTCAATTTGTTTTAATATATTTTAATTAACGATACAAAAAGTGACCCTCGCACTCGCAGCTGTCAGAGGTGGCTAAAATCACACCGGCGGACTGAATACTATTCAGTCGCTAACATGCGAAGTACCGTTTTTACTAAATAAATATAATAAAAACAAACATTATTATGAAAAAAATTTTCTCGCAAGGAATTTAGGAAGTTTTTTGTGGAAAATAGATAGAATTGCAATTTCTTTTATTATATAACGTATATCGCTTTTATCATAGGAATCCAATTAGCTATAAAACGTGAAATTAGCTATAGTGGTTATCTGTGATTATTTTTCTTTTCAACTTATGTGCTTGAACGTATATGCGTTTTGTTGTATATTTTTGTTTTATGTGGACGCACGTTCTGTATTACTGTTCACTTGTTTTTCATATTTTCTGTAAAAATACCAAAGTTGTGCTGTATTCTTATAGTTTTACTGCTTTTGTTTCCATGAAACGTTGCAGCTGCTTGTATGGGCCCCCAGACACCCTCAGCTTGTCTTTGACAGCTTTTTTTCTCGTGACCCCCAAGAACATGTTGGGAAAATAAACGAATTGGTTTGAATTGAATTCCCCAGATTACAAAGATGCCCACAATTTCATTTCTTGGTTTGATCAATATTAGACTCAGGTAGACGTTGAATTATATATACTTCGTGCACGGAAGGGGTAGTTTATAATATCCCCCTAACGTGCGGCGGTTGCTATTTACTATTTAGCACAGACAGAAAAATGCATCAGTAACCGGCTTGGGGACACTGTTATTACTTTCACGCCTTCATATGAGCGCACGTGCCTATACTCCGCTCACCCTTAAGCTGAGACTATAAGCTCCGCCCCCAGCGCGTGCTCCCTGCCCCTGCTTACAGAAGTGTGAACGCGCAGGCACGCGCAAACAAAGCACTGCGGAAGCCAGCGAGCTCGCGCTGAAGACGGAGTTTCTACATTGAGCGTATGGGTGAACGGAGTATGCACACTGTCTCTCCTGCCAGTCCCCACCGACCTTTTCTAACACACCTATACATGGGAGTTATAAAAATGGTACTGCTTTGAAATATCTTTGAGGTCTATAAAACACACATATATATATATATATATATATATATATATATTAATAGGGCAGCAATGCGTGAGTCCTGTCTTGCTTGTTGAGTGCAAGGATGGGGCCTTCTTATCGACCGTCGCCTACGAGTGATTTTGGCAGGCCTGGAGTGAACAAAGTGCATTTTAGTTCCCTTTCTTCCTTTGTTTCCACCTTTTTTTCGTGTGTTCTATTCTTTTTTCTTATTTTTCTCGCTTAACTGAACAATTCCTAGCCTATATTATCCACATTTTCTTCTTCCTTTTCCCCTGTGCTTTCACTTGGGGTTAATTTATGAAGCATATTTTTTCTTCTCTTTCCAAATAAATCAGGTGGGATTGAGCACTTTTATGTTCTACCTATCATTTCTCTTCCTCCTTGTCATGTGCGCTATTTGCACATGTCGGATTACGAACTAGCTTCAATTACTTCTTTACTAATGCCTGTAGCACTATTTCGTCACAATCAAACATAATATTTTCCGCATAAAATGCAGTCTATAAACACATTCTCTGTTAAGGATGCGAGCAACGTCAATGTTACTTTATGCAAAAAGGGAGCGTCTGAACCCGGAAATAAAACTCTTCTTTCATGCTCTATGAACATATTACCGGTGATAAATTTAGAATGCTACGGCCACCAAATCAGTTCACAGCACATCACGTTAGGGCTTTACGAACAGTCGTTGATAAAGTCGTTACGCTCGCTCGTTGTCAGCGTCGCCGAGGGACGCCGACCTGACGAACTTCTGGTCATTGCCTACCCGAGTTTTCTTTGCAAAGTCGAGTCGGTATAATCGTCCTGCGTTGCCCAGGAGGTGAGGCAAAAAACGACTTGATTATCGGCAGTGGCTAGCGAAAACCATCTGAAACTAGGAAGCGGCAGTTCCACTGCTCATGCATCTTACAAAAGACGTTGACTGAAAAACTTGTGGGCTACTTGCCTTTCGAATAGAAATGACGGGAACATACCAGGACAACCTTGATGCGACCCGAACACCCGTTTGCCTCCAGCCAAATGGCTCGCAAACTAACCTGTATAGCTATCTTCTCGGTATTAAAACCATGATTGCAATCATGATGGTTGCACAATTCACAGAACAGTGAGGCGACTTTTATGGAAACTAACTTCTTCATTCCAGGATCAACACGCGAAAACGAACAAATCAAGCCACATCGAGTAACACAGTTGACGTGGGATGCTAGGCTTAGGCCAGTCCCGCTACAAAAAAAACAAACAAGCAGCCGCACAGCTCTTCCGAAAGTGCGTACTTGCCATCCTTGTTTATTGCGAACTATGTCGGTTGAGAAGATCTTTCTTTGAGCATTTCGGTGAGAGCGAAACAACTCGCACTTGTAAAAATACACGAGCTCGACAAGCTGTGCTCGTTGAGTTCGTACTCCGCAGACGCCGGTAGTCATGTTTATCATCGCTTCACGCATATGCGGAAAAGGCAATCTTGGGATGCTTTTGAAAACAACGATGAATCAATCTAGAATATTTGTTTCTTAAACAAAAATGAAAGCCGTTTACAACTCCGTGTAACGCCGAATTGGAGCGCAGCTCTTGAGGAGGAGGAGGGAAGGGTACTGAGGGTAGGGTATACCCCTCCTTTCTCCTCCTCCCCTCACGGGGGTCACGTGACCTCGGGAGGGGGTCACGTGATCGGGGTCGCCGTGATCGGGGGTCACGTGACGTGGGGGTCACGTGATCTCGGAGTTGAGGGGGAGTCACGTGACCTGGGGTGTCACGTGACCTGTGGGTGGTCACGTGACCTGGGGGGGTCGTGACCTGGGGGGATACGTGATCTGGTGGGTCACGTGACATGGGGGTCACGTGACCTGGGGGTCACGTGACATGGGGGTCACGTGACCTGGGGGTCACGTGACATGGCGGGTCACGTGACCTGTGGGGGTCACGTCACCTGGGGGTTACGTGACCTGTGGGGAGTCACATGACCTGTGGGGGTCACGTGACCTAGGGGGTCACGTGACCTGTGGGGGGTCACATGACCTGTGGGTGTCACGTGACCTAGTGGGGTCACATGACCTGGGGTCATGTGACCTTATGGTTACGCCGACGCCGACGGCGACGCCGACGCCGCTCAAGCCGGAAACGGGCGCCTAAGAGCTGCGCTCTAAAACAAAACTGCTGATTAAAATACTATTACGGCACGCAGATACAATTTTACAGCCATTTCTCACGTCAATCATATATAAATCCAATGAGAGATGTAAGCACCTTGTAAGCACGGGGTGGGGCTTTGCGAGCTTTAGCCTCCACCTTCTACATCTACATTTCGTCTAACAACGTAAATATTGCTCGACATTTTTTTTTCTTGCTAATATTTTTTTATTTCGTGTTTATCATGCTTTTTATGCAAAAATAGGTTTTCATTGCAGTGCCCCTTTAACCTGTGAACTCTTATTGTGTGTTCCTTGGTCCTTTGCACGCTGTTAGATCATAATGCGCATAGAGTACAGCTGTTGAACAGATTCTATAGAAATACAATTAAATACCCTTCCTCTTTTCCTAATAGAATATTGTCTAAAATATATTAGTCGTCGCTTTTCGCAATACAAAACAAAGTGGTTATATTGTCGCCGAAAAAGACAACGAATCACCAGCAACGCTCAGCATGTAAGGCGTTCCTCGCAAGACCCAATCAGCGAAGGACTTCCTTTGTTTGGCTTTCCCCTCGACGTTCCTCGTGGTCAAGCCCGATTGGCAGCAGAGCTGAAGAGCGACTCGTTTCTCCCGGCGGCCTGTCCATCAGAATGGACACGGGTCAGCTTTCCACGCCACGTGAAGGGCACTGGACGCACCGTTTCCGACGAGTCTGTGCTGAGAATAAACGGAGGACGCACTCGACCGTGGTGGAGACGTCGTTTCCTCGGTCGGCAGAAGGTGCTGCCTCTTAGCCGAACACTCGCAGCGGCTCGCCGGGACGGAGCACAAGGGGTGTGCCTCCTGATCACGCTTGAGTCGCGGCGCTGTGACACGCTGACAGTGGTCGGCCGACGCTGCGAAAACCGAGACACCCAATAGGACGTTCCCATGGGACGTACTTCGGGGCCGAAATGTGAACCCTCGCCCAATGTTTGCTACGCCAAGAGGCACTGTTTTCCAGCTCACTTCGAGTTCCTTCTCAGTATAATGGGTTGCGCTAGCCAGAACATTTCCCAGCAGTAAAAACAAAATATCATGGCACTTGTATTTTTCAATATTGTGGACTCCTGTAGTGAGTTACAAACCGAAGATGTAAACGTTGCTTCTCCGAGGTCGAAGGATGCGCGGGCACGGCTTTGGCCGGGCTTAACTCGAAGTATTTAGAGAATGATTTCACTTTCTAATTATACTCTAGACCCTGAGATTCGGAGAAAAGAAACAACGGTCAAGGCGACACAAAATCTGAACTGTGATTTTTTCTTGTCCGTTATCTTATTTCACCTTGAATTTAGATTACGGTGATTCCTAACCAGCTCGCTTCCACACTTTCGCTTCTTCTACTTTCTGAGTTGTGGTGGCAGCCAGATAGAGTAATAATCCCTTTGGGATTGAAAAACAAAGAAAAGTAAACTTAGCGAGAATAGAGCGTTTAACACCGAGTACAAGAACGGTGCCTCTGGTTTACCAGCATACTCGCAGGCGGACTTCGGCAACCGGAAAGGAGGAGGGCTCCCGCAAAATCACTCCCTAATGTGTCTCCGCAGCTGCCCCCGAGTCCGCAGCTGCTCCCAAATAAAATGTATGCCTTAGATTTCTATAACTACACCAAGTTTTTTTTATTTCTTTTTATTCTATTTTTAGGAGCTTTTTTCGCTCGCACAAATGGTTACTATGTAATAGACCTTTTGGCTGAATTACCCAAGCACCAAAAAGAATGCCGGGAACGTAGGTACACGCGCTGCGCGTGCTGGCGTCTTCAGCACTAACTCTTCGAAAGCAAAAATCTCAAACAAATAGCACTTTGCGAGCGCGTTCCACAAACGCTTATTTTGGTTATTTACTTCGAATATTTTCTACGGGGAAGGCGAGCACGTGCAGCGCGTGTACCTACATTCCCAGCATAATCTTTGATGCTTGGGTAATTTAGCGAAAGGTCTATTGCCCCCTTCACGCCGTTCTATGTAGACTTCTTTGAAGAGTTGCCCTATAACAAGTTGGCCTTTCGACAAGTCGGCCTTCCACGAGCAGTTGCTAGATGAGTTGGCTCGACTTAAAAAGAAGAGGGACCACTCTTGTGTTGGAGAGACAAGGCACAACAATTTCATGTATGTTACGCGAAATAGTATCTTGTATTTTCTTTTTATTCGCGAGTGCAATGAATGCGCTAGTAGCACCTACAATGCATAACGTCGTTAGTACATTTTTTACATCATATAGAAATAGATTTGCTTTTACATTCACGATTTCGATTATTTGCTTCTATTTAATAATCACTCGGCGTTGACATACATAGGTCTATCACGTTCAAAATAAACCTCTTCAGCGAATATTTTGCCAGAAACAAGCGCCAGACATACATTAGCAATAGAACATTGAGTGCTAAATTATGTCTGGAACAGTAGGCAGTGGAGTTGTGCATGGATCGCTGTCCTCGCTCACGCAGGGTACGGTTTGTAGCCAAATCAGACCACTAAGTCGCGTTGCAGGCTTTCCAGTCTTTCCTCGACGTAGCGGGCTGCGCAAGCAAAGTTCAACAGACAAAGCAGAGCAGAAGGTGAAAAGGCACGTCTAAGGCTCCCGCTTCACAGTGCGGAAATTGATCGACACATTTTGACGTAGTCAGATCATAAACTGAAAACATTCATTGAGAAAAAAAAACATTTCTTGAAATGGCTGGATTGCACAGCTATTGATGAAACCGATCGATATCCTCCAGTTTCACTTAATGCGAACAATAAAAAGTAACGCTTCAAACAGAATATTATATTTTTTGTTTCGACTGTTTTAACTTCAGCCACTGCATTGTATTTACAAGCAAAATACCTAATGTAACTTCGAGGCATTCTTCGCAATGTAATGTGATATTGGCACCGATATCAAAATGGCCGCGCTCGCCGAGGGTGGGTTTCTGCGACGTGCCGCGATCGTTTTAGGGCAGCTCTGGTCCCGAATCATATTTCTTCCTACAATATTTGCTGCTGCGATACTTTTTAGATACCTCCGCCATCTTCCAGAATAGTAAGTGCTTCGCTGGCGCTGGCACTCGGCGGCAATGCGGCGGGCGCCGCCATCTTTATCTCTATTGGGGCGAACCCTTACCAGTTAACTGAGGTAGCAAGGTCGATTGAACACAATGACCGTTAGCGGCTTGATGGAAGTTTGCGCTGCCGTGTAAAGGACGGTTCACACATGCAGCGGAGCGCTACAAGCATAGCGCTGACCTCGCAGTAAGCACGTGCTGACGGGAGTGTTCATCAGCTTTGTATCGCACGTTAAAAACTGTTTCTCATGGCAGACGATAAGTAGCTGACGACACGTGAACAGCGCTCCATCAGCGCTTCGCTGCATGTGAGAACCGGCCTTAACACCACTCGATCGCGATTCATTGAATAGTAGTTTGATCATTGATCGTTGAAACGGCACGTATAACAGGGGCATAAGAGGAGCGATAAACCATTTTTCATTGGGATTACTTCAGGTTAAAGATAAGCCTGTACGCACCCTGCACGCACCCATAAATGATTCAGAACCCATAAAAATACTTCGGTAAAACATGCTCGTGAAACTCTACTCCCAAAGAATTTAAATTCTTCTTGATGATTCGGATGAACCCGGAGATGACGAGAGTGTCGCGTGCTCAGCGCGTCCGAAACCACTCAAAGCAAGCAAGCGTAGCATTACACACGCACGCCACATTCTCTGCTTCAGGAGGTTATCGAGTCATCGAGGCAAGTTTAATTTTATTTCTGGCGACACAATTTAACATTGTTATTAACCGCCAACGGCGCTGCCATAACACTGTGCTTTTAGTGGTCGGCAGGGAAAGTCACGCCACTCCTTCACTAAAATTTGTGATAGTGCGGCAACATATCCTACAGCCGTAAGAGCTGCGTATTTGTTTTCTTTATTTGTTTTGCGGGTTTGCCGCGTAGGCGGCAGAGATAAAGGCGTGGTGCCTGACAAAGCCTCTGCCCCCTAAAGTTCAGCAGCTCAAAGTAGTTACATATTAACAGATTCATCGAAACACTATACAGTTAAAATAAAACGAAAAAAACAAGTCAAAGAAACAAGGAAAAAGAGACACTACATTAATTTGCATAAAAAACACTATAAACGTCAGTAAGTGTTGGTCGTGAAAAACCGAAAACAATATCAACAAACAGTAACAACAAAAAAACTAGAATGCAATATTATATACCACAGACATATCAGCATCAGCAGAAAGTTCAGATGAAGGAATACAATGAGAACAAATATCTTTGAAATTAGCTATACCTAGTGATTATGTTCTTGGTAAATTACACTATCCAAATGAGAATGCGATCTCACTGCCAACCAAGAAACTTCTACAATCCCTTTTGAAACCAGGAAACGTGTTGTTAAAGTTAATATTGAGGTCCGTTCTATTTAGAGTTTTAGTTGTTTGAAAAATTAAGGTTTGCTGACCATAGTTGGTTCGTATGGCCGGCATCCTTCGCTTTGGATTTCTGATCGGATATGCACTTAGGCTGTTCGCTGGTGTGGTGTGAAGTCTATTTTTATGTATCCATAGTAAAAGTTTGAAGTAATATATTTGATCTGCCTTAAGCATATTATATTTGACGAAGAGTGGTTGTGTCCTTAAATTTCTGGTATCCCCTTTATAATTTTCACACATTCGTAAGATCTTTTTTTGCAAAAGGATAATTTTATTATAATTCGCCGCTGACGTCGTTCCCCAGACAAGAATACCATAACTAATTTTGGAGTAGAATAAGGAATAATATAATGTGTGTTTTAACCAGGTCGGTATCAAATTTTGTATTCTATAAATGCATCCTGTTACCCGGGATAAATCAGCCTTTAGTTTGTTTACATGACAATTCCATGATAGATCCTCAGCAAACCAGACGCCCAAAAATTTTTGTTCTGCTACCTGCTCCAATGTTGTGCCCTCGAATATTACGTTAATGAAACTGTAGTCTTGCTTATTTGCTGGTTTAAAAATGATATACTTAGTTTTATTTGTATTTAATTGTAGACGATTTATTTGCAACCATTTTGATAATTTAGAAAGATATTCATTAGCCAGCTTCTCGACGCACTTTTTCGTTGCACCAGCAAAGAATATGTTAGTGTCGTCTGCGTACATTATTAGTTCAGGGGATCCTGGTATTGCCGTAATGTCATTAATGTACACGAGAAATAATAGAGGGCCTAAAATGGAGCCTTGAGGAACACCATGTCGTATTTTCACTTTATTAGATGAATGGTCATTTATAGATACATATTGATAACGATCTGAAAGATACATTTTTATTAGTCTTAGCGCAACTCCTCGTACACCGTAGATTTCAAGTTTTTTCAATAGAATATCGTGTTGCACAGTATCAAACGCTTTTTGTAAGTCCAAAAATACTCCAAGAGTGAATAATTTGTTTTCAATATTTTCAACAATTTTATCCTTTATATCGATTAGTGCTTGTTCCGCAGACCTATTCTTCTGAAAACCGTATTGGGCCTGCGTTATTATTTGGTGCTTCTGAAAAAAAACTCGTTAGCCTGTCATTGATAATGCGCTCAAAAATTTTTGAAAATACTGGAAGAACCGAGATCGGCCTATAATTATTAATATTTGACTCTCCTCCTCCCTTATACACAGGGGTTACTTTGGCTATTTTTAATTCTTCGGGAAAATCACCAGACTCAAGCATCATATTTATTATATGCGACAAAATGGGACTTATAATGCCCGCGGTCTGCTTTATAGGTAAAGATTTTATTCCATCATCTCCAGCGGAAACATCATTTTTTAAGTTTCTAATTATTCTTTCAACTTCATTTGACGTAGTTGGAATTAGCATGATAGACTGCAGCTGATTCATCGTGGAAACACTGTTATCTGCGCTGACACTTTTCCCCGTGTACGTGCCTACGTTAATAAAATGCCGATTCATTTCGTCTGCTAGTTCTTTTCCAGATACATTTATATTATCTATTAAGATTTCCTTCAAGCTATATCGTGTTGACCTTCTATTGGTTAAATCATTTACGGTGTCCCATATCTTTCTACTATCATTGTGATCATGCAGAAACTTATTTTGATAATAATCGCACTTCGCGCTCTTCAGATCGGAGTTCAGTTTATTTCTAAACCTTTTGAATTCAGTTAAAAGACAGGGATCCCGAGTTAAGATGAAAGCATTATACTTGCGGTTTTTTTCATTTATTCTTTTAAACAGGTCGCCAGATACCCACGGTTTTCTTATTTTCTTCCTTCTTTTTATCTCTCTCAAGGGAAACGCAGCATCATAATTATGTCTAAATTTAGTCTCGAAAATTTTATAGGCACGGCCCGTCTCACGTTCTTCGTAGACGTCATCCCAACTTTCTTGTTCTAAACGGCAGCCAAAAGTTTGTAGTGAGTCATCATTTATTGGGCGGTGCCAAGACGTCCGTTTTTCGTTGTTATGTTCCCCAGTTAAATAAGACGCAAAGCAGAAAATGGGAAGATGGTCACTAAGGTCGTATAATATAGCACCAGCTGTAATATGGCCACTATCTAGGTTTGTAATGCAGACGTCAAGAGATGTAGCAGAGTCTGTAGTCACCCTGGTTGGCAGTGTTATCACATTGTTACAGGCATACTGATGGATGATGTCGCGTAATTCTCTCGCATGACGGTCACCCGAAAGCGTGTCTATGTTGACATCTCCGAGAATAATGAATGACATAGATAACGACCCGAGGATGCATAGTGCGTTTTCAAGAAATTGCATGAATTCAGACACATTGCCAGAGGGTGGTCTGTACAAGGCAGCAACTACAGTATTAGATGTTCTAATGAATAAGCTTTCGACATGTTCATCCATTCTTGTTAGGTCATTCATAACTTGAGACTGTAGGTTATTCTTGAGATAAATGGCTATACCACCGCCCCTTTTTTCTTCTCTGCTCAGATGTTCGCATTTATAACCCTGCAGGTACGGTGGCGTGTCTTCTTTAGATAACCAGGTTTCAGTAAGTACTATGGCTTCGAATTTCACACTCAATGAGTGTAAAAATATTTCTAGGTCATCTACCTTATTTTTTATGCTTCTTGTATTTAAATGTATAGATCTAAACTGTATTTCACATTTCCCATATTTTTTATTAAATGCCTGGCAATCGTAATAGTTACAATCATGCCGAGTGTCCTCCATCACAATGACCTTGCCTGTATCCCGTGAGTGTAGTCATCTTATTTAGTTTGTTATTTTTTCAACGTCAGCCAGGTTAGCAATCCTTAGAACATTTGCTTGCTCATCCTTTCTGGCAAAGATTTTTCCACCCGAGGACCACACAAACTTCCAGCCAACCGTTTTTTTCTTGGCTACAGCGGCACCCAAAAGTTTTTTGTTTGAACTCGTCAGATGTTCGTTGACGTAAATAGGGCTACTGTTCCCACCATAGTCAAGATTTTCAGTTGTCATTCTCTGCTTTTTAGCTTTTTGAAGTTTGAACTCGTCCGATCACTGACGGCACTTTTAATATGGAGAGTAGCAGTTCAAGGGTGCACAAACTGCGAGTGTCGCTCTACATGGAACCAAGAGTGAAGATAATTTCACGGCGGGAAACACCGATAGTAATCTCGCCGGGCAAGTGCAATCAAGTTCTGCTAAAAGCCTGTACGTGCTTAGGAAGGCACACGCTCCGCTGTTCGCACTTCATTTGACCATGGCTGTACCGTCACGAGAGAATATACACATTCTTGATAAAAAAAGCGTAAATACTTATTTACAAGAAAGCAACAAACGAACACAAGATTATATCACCAAAAATTGCTGATAATAACGTAAATTCATCAAAAAGGTAGAACGCTACACGGTTACATCACCCGTAGTTTAATGCACAGTGACAGAGCAATAGATAGCATCAATTAAAGCGAGTAAGATAGGAGATTTGAGGAATGAAATCACGTGCTTGTTCATATAAAAAAATCTAACTTGCAGACTAAACGAGAAAAATGTATATGTATAAATAAAAAAATCACCACTTCAGACTAATCAGGAGAGTGATCAACAGCTTCTCATAATTTTTATAGTCTTGTTTTTCTTTGAGCTGGCGTTTTTACTTTAATTCAAAACATGAATCGGACAAGCTACAGGCGTGTTGTTCCCGGCGAGGTAGTGCGATACTGAAACTAGCGGCATTCATTGAACCTCCGACACACTCTCACACTTGAGAAAAATCCTCCTCCTCCGCTTCGAAGTTCCCTTTGCCGCTACCAGAAACTGGCCGAGCGTCCGTCTGGTTTCGGTTCGCCACTTCCCTCCGCCATTTGTGCCCTCCCGTGTCGTGTCCTCGCATTCTTCGGCGGCGAGCACATGTATACTGATTTTTTTTTATTTGTGAAGAAAATAAAGACACGAAACGGTTGACTCAACGTATACTGTATACGTACTACGTTGCCGGCTTCTGTCAATGTTTATTTTTTTTTTTATCTGTAGAGCTTATGTCGCGTGTTTTACTTCTGCAGATGTCATCGAACTGTTGCTATGACGTGGCGTTACGAAATAACTCACCCGTGTTTCCAAAACGCTCATTCACGTCTTTTGACGTAGAAGTAAGTCTTCCTCCGAGCTTGGAAAGGGTCGCGGAGTTGGGAGATCAATGTCACGAAACTTGGTCACGGAAGTAACGTCACCCAAATAACAGCGGAGCGCCGACCGATTTGTATGGCCGCACTCCCTGACGGCGTGCCGTGCCTGCTGCCGAAAACCGCGCAGTGCGCTCGCGCGTCCTTTTAATGCGATGGCATTCTTTAGCTTCCTTACCCCCAGATTTCTTCGAATCAAATCAAACCAGTTTATTTTCTGCCACAAAAATACATTCGTGACAAGGGCGCTGGAAAAAAAGCTGCACGTCTGGAGCTTGACGGGTCCCAGCGCCCTAATACAAGGCTGCAGCGGAACTGACATGAATACAAGAAAAAAAAACACTGTATATAACAATCACAAAAAAAAGATATACATACACCTAAGTACACACACTTAGAGCTATCAGAAACGTAAATAATGATTTTATATTACAAAATTTCTTGTATGATACGATTGTTTACAGAGTATATATCAATGTCGTGAGAAAAAAGCAAGTTTAACAATAGCGGTAATTGGTAGCGGTATCTCTGAGCGCCGAAATTTGTTCTGAAATACAGGAAGACGCCAGGGGAACCTATGACGTAAATGGACTCGTTTTTTTTTTCTAGTTTAGCGAGGTCTAAGATTATGTTAACATTTTTTTACACATTGTTGGTAATTTAAAATCAATCTAGAGCAGTGGTTCTCAAATGGGGTCCGCGGCCCGTTGGGGTCCGCGAAGGCATTCTAGGGGTCCGCGAAGCCCTGCCTCATCAGCCAAGCCCGGCAATAAAAGTTGTATTTTCTTACATTGAGAAGAAACGTTGTTCCTATTTCCGGGTGAGGTTTCTCGTGTATTTGTAAATAATAGACGTCTTTTTCACACTAGCACTTAGTTATATCTATTTATTAAATCACCATCATAATTAACCCATACCTTTCCCTTCCCCTCACCACGAACGGAGTCCTCCATCATATCCCACGATCCACAAGGGGTCCGCGAAACATCAGTTGCTGACGACCACTGATCTAGAAGAATACATATTATATATATCAAGGATTTTATGTTTTTCAAAAAGAGGAAGAGAGTGATAATCACGAGGTACATTTTCAATTATTCTGACAGCCTTTTTCTGTAAAAGACACAATTTGTCTAAATTGCTCTTAGTAGTTGTTCCCCACACTAAATGGGAATAGCAGATTACAGAATGAAAAAGGGAAATGTAAATTAATCTTTTGATGTTTACTGGGAGTATATACCTGTATTTATTCATAATACCAACAACTTTAGAAAGTTTTTTTATTAATGTATGTTACATGATTATTCCATAACATATGACTAGAAAATATAACACCGAGAGTCTTAACGGTATCAACACATCCTATTGTGTATGACCCAAGATACAAATCACGTGATATTCGAACATACGATCCCGGGCATTGAAATAGGACTGCCTTAGTTTTAGCGGTATTAAAAATGAGAGATTTAACATTTATCCATTTTTTTAATTTACCTAGGAAAACGTTTGCTATAGAGGTAAGTAGTTCTTTTTTGGAACTAGAAAAAGATATGCTAGTATCGTCGGCGTACGTAATAAATTTAGCGGAATTTTCGATGCTTACTATATCATTTACGTATACGAGAAACAACACAGGCCCCAGAATACTACCCTGAGGAACCCCGGAGTAAATTTGTTCAGTAGTAGATACATCATTTTTAATTCGAACATATTGGGATCGATATTGTAAATAAGACGTTATGAGCGGTAATGGGATACCTCGGATGCCATAACGTTCAAGTTTATTTAAAGAATTTGGTGATTTATCTATATTATCAAGATAATAACATCATCCCACCCCCGTATCTTTCCTCGTCATGATCACACCAACATAGTTCATATTCCCGACACAAAAACTAACTTGTATAAATTTTCCCGCTTCTGCAGGCCGTAGACGACTGGAATGGGTTGGCAAGCGAAATGGCCCAGACAACAAACTATGACACGTTTGTTTCACTGTTAGGCGGCTCTTTATCGTGACATCTATTTTTTTAAGTAGCACGTGTACATTTGGTGCCTTTATATTTCCACTTGTTAATTTCACCATCGCTGAGTAAGTATTTTCTATAAGGTTTTCAATGTACTCTCTTTTATGGTAGAACTTGTACATTTCTTCTGTATTACGTTTTAATCACTTAGAGCTTATTGCATGCCGGTGTGCGTGACAATGCACCTGTTACGCGTTATTGAGCTCTGTTAACGTGATTGTGTTTCCTTTTATATTTTTATATAATTACAACGTTGTACGACTATGTTGACATTCAATCTACCCCCCTCTATGTAATGCCCCCTGTGGGCCTTTAGAGGTAATTAAATAAATAAATAAACAGTTCGTTCCTGACGTCTCTCAAAGGTTGTACGACGATAGCACCATATTTGTTCAAGTATTATATTCTACATTCCTTGGTAACCCAATGACCAGTATTTCATTAGTATATTTAACTGAGTTTTGTCGCGGCGTTTAAGACGTTGCGTGTTCTTTTTAGGTCGTCCTTGGCGTTTGCCTTTCCCTACCCCAGTTTCAGGTTTCAATCACGTTCTTTAGCATGTTTATATTTTCGTTTATTTTGTCATTTTGAACCAACGGGATGAAGAAAGCATCATTGTCATTTCAGGAAACATTTGGTACGTCAGTGGATAGATTTGTTTGTGGAAGGCACTGCCTCTTCGTGGCGGTAGTTGTAAAGCAGTCGCAAAATATATTCGCTTTCTCTTTTGTGATTAATTATGGCTTGATCAGTATTTACGGTCATTACGGGTTGCTAGGTAACTCTTATTTAGTGCAGAGCTTACTATTTTCCAGGTTTCTCTGGGAGTTTGAGTCACGCGCGAGTTTGTTATAGAAGCACTGCTGTTTAACAACGGATATTGATTCATTTAAATTAACGTTATACAACTTGTATCTAAATTAAGGGCTTATAATAAATGAATAACGTTTTCAGTGTTCGAACGTGTTGTTTTTGTGCTTAACATAACTTTGTAATTCGCTTGTTCACCATTGATTATACTTGACTTGTCGGCGCGACATGGTCCTTTTTAAGGTACGTTTCTGGAATGAAAGTTTAATCTTTCTGAAACGTTTACTAGCATGACGCCAGTTCTACGTGCTTGGTAACGGTTTCCTTTTGCTTCCTGTTTAATGAATTTTATATTAACTGGCAATCGTGTGCAGCAATACTTTGTGTTAATGTTTGTAATGTATTATGTCTGCTCAATGTAGCAAAATTGGTGTATGATCGGCTCTTTCGCTAGCAATTGAGCCAGTTGCGAAATCTGGTGAATGATAATATGTGATTATGGAATCTAAAAGAGATATGTTTTGTGTCACTAAAGCGGGTGGTTGTTGTTGATCAGTGTTGCATTCCTTGAGTGGCGAAAAAATCAGACATATTTATAACTAAACGATATATCCTCAGATTTCAGTGCATGTTTGTGTCGCCCGAAATAAGTACATTGAACTTTGTGGTTGAAATGTTTTTGAAGTTTTCTATCAATCAGAGAAAAAAGTTCTAGACTGCAATATTGTATTAACGGTAATTAACGTCAATATTTATACTCAAGTTGTGTCGGGAATCGCAGTAGCCCATTCAAAATTTGGTAAAAGTTAATTGAATAATCAATTCACATTGGTCCAAGGATACATTTATATTCTCTTGAGATTTTAAAGTTAGTGCAACTCCCGTGTGCGATGGAGACATCCCCTCTTGAGTTTCACGAAGAAAGAATCTTGCATGATATCCAGGTATATAAATGTTGTCATTCGCGTTATTCCCCTACTTCGTTTTAGCTTAGTCCAGACGCATCCGACGCTACGAACTAATGGGACGAAACAAGCAGCATTAAAAGTGCAACTCACTAGGTCTTTTCTGTTTGTGAATTCGTTCAGCGATGACAGAACACGCACAAAACATGGTGCGCTTTTGATCTCTGATTGGTCCCATCGGCTCGTAGCGACGGCCACGTCTGGACTTAAGGTGAAACCAAGTATGAGCCATGTTTCTCAAAGTGCGATCAAGTGAAATCATGTTTTAGGTTAGAGAGTAAATAAATTAGGTCGTCAAAATGACTCGAAGGCTTCTGATGTTTACATGAAGCAACTACAAAATCAGATGACATAGATGTCTCTATGGAAAATGGCCCTTGTTCAACCAAATATAACTTCACAAATGAAAACATGAAATAAAAGAGATGACAGAAATAATTAGGAACTAGACACAAACACTCAAGTCATCCTGGGAAACGATATTATAGACAGTGCTCCAATTGGTTTTCCTGGCTTTAATAACAAATTGTGCGGCCCACACAAACATCTGCTCGTTTCTTTTTAGAGGTGTAGTACACCAGAAAATAGTTTTTTCTGTTTATTAAAAAAGATTTGACGGGGTTGATCATGCAGGTTCAAGTACTTGGCTGTTATGCATGTTCGGTTTTCTTTAAAAGTCATTCTGAACATCCTTGGAGATAATTTTCGCGAACATATTGTGAGCGTTTGGTTAACTTAGGCTGGGAACCCGACGGAAGGTGTCAATATCTTTTTGAGCGATGGCACAGTTAATCTGGTTTCCAAGGTTAGTAGGAGCATTCCGAGATTTTCATTAGGTCGCTTTGCACACCGCGGATTTCAGCAGTGTTTCGACGGGAGTACTGCTGGATTTGAGCGTACTTGTTCTTAAAGGAATGGGTTGTTCGTTTTCAACTGCTCATTGTTCTCTTTAAGTTTAGTTTTGTCCTTGATCGGACTTTGGCACATTTGTTTTAGTTCTTCGACGTCCTTGTTTGTAAAGGACAGACTGGTTCGAGCTCTATGCAATTCGTTCTTCAAAGTGTGGAACTGCTTTTTGTTCGCTATTTCAAGCTCTTTCCTGAACTTTTCTGACTATGAGCATTCTGAATATTCAGTTGAATATTTAACGCCTAAATATTTTTCGCCAGTTCTTGGCACCGCAGACAACTAGCGAAACGATCTAAACAGCTGCTAAAATACGTTTGTTGGAATAAAATGTCTTTTACGTACCTTTCGCGAGCAAAAGCAAAGTATCCGCTGCTGGGATGTTGTTGCTGGCTGCTTAGATCGCCTCTCTGTGCCCAAGACGGCCGCTGTTTTCTTGCTCTGGAAGAGGGACACGGGATGTTGCCGCCGCCGGAAGCAGGGGTGCTGGCTGCACTGCACGTGGCGGTATGGATGCTGACGGTTCAGCGGAACGATGTTGATCTGTTGGGGGTGAAAGCAAGATGTCAGCTACTACGGTGATGCCGATGGCTGCTTAGGTTACCTTTTTATCTAAAGCAAATAACAACTCGAATAGAAAGTAATACCATAGCATAGTAGGCCATAGGCAAAAGCATTACCAACAATTTTTCGAACCGAAAAGGGGTGGAATATATTTGTAGAATATAACCCATATGACACTCAAGCAGGTTTCTTAGCAACATAACTACGGTGAAAGTTCCAGGATTGAGAGCAGTCAAAAATATGCAGTACTTATTTGTATTAACATATTCTAGAGGTGCAAAATTACAGCGACGAGTGCAGTACAAATAATCATAATAATAATAATAATAATAATAATAATAATAATAATAATAATAGTAATAATAATAATATATAATAATAATAATAGTTATATAATAATAATAATTATATCAATAATAATAATAATAATAAATAATAATAATAATAATATTAATATTTAGTAATAATAATATTTATTACGCTTTCATGTTTGTTTTCGATATTTTCGGGCCCGTCAAAGCCAAAGAAGGCTTGTGGGACGTGGCCCGGAAGAGGTAGTAAGTGATTATGTACATTTGGTTAACAAACTAACACCGATAAACAATCATAGTTGTCCGTGGTGGGGGAGGGGAGGCGGCGGGCAGTCAGTCACTTTGTACATGGCACGGATAGAGATAGTGAATCACAGTGGACCGGTAGAAACATTATAGACATATGTACAGGTACATGTAGAGATACACACAAAGCATACATATAGATTTGTACATGCCACTGACAGAGATAGTCAATCACAGTCGACCGCTAGAAACACTTTAGAGATATCTACAGGTAAAATAAAAAGGTTCTGACAAGGTTGTCAAGAAAAAAGGCAAGGAAACATTAACGAGTACTTAAGGTATAGTCCAATCAATTAGGAATTTTTTAGTTGCCTTTCGATGTAAGCGTGAAAATGTCATCAGGAAGCGAATTAAATATTTTCGGGACATAAATATCACGAGTAGCTTGCCCGTAGCGAGTATAAGAACGAGGTACAACATAGCGAGTACTATCTTCTTAGAACTCGGGAGGACACGAATGTTTCTTTGAAATCATCCATCCAAAAGTGGCGCAAAATTACTGAATTCACGAACAACTTTTGGAAGTAATTTATTGCTCCTGTCGGAGACTAGATGTCAGAGACTAGTAGAAATATAATGCAGGTTCGTCAAAACAATCGAGGGCTTGTGGGACAGAGCCTAAGTTGTAGTGAGATCGAGAGAAGTATTAGGAAAAGGAAAGTTAAGCATCGCAGTAGCATCAAGAAAAGTATTAGAAAAAAAGACTGGAGCATCGCATCGGTATCAATGAAGAAAGAAAAAGCTGGAGCGTCGTAGTAACAGCAAGTGTACAAATAAAAAAGTGTCAGCTTTGTCATAGTCTAGAGTAAAGTTCGTGAATTTTCAGAGGTTGGTCATGCAACACCACAATGTAAAATATTTTACAAAAAAACGGTATGTACTCTGGAGCACAAATTGGTATGATAAATTAGCTCTAGTATAAAATAATAATTATAGTTATATTAATAATAATAATAATTAATAATAGTAATTGTGATAATAATAATTATAATAATAATGAATAATAATAATTTCTAATGATAATTTGATTTACACACAATGTACTCAAAACAACAGTAGGCAGGTCAACAAGGGCTTGTAGAACTGAACCTAAGTAGCAGTTATAAATAAGATAATTTTAGAAAATATTCAAAGCAGAAAAACACCACATGTTCTCTTCACTTGTGAAATCTACACACACATATCATTCAAAAAGGTTTTGTAAAATTCACAGGAAAATAATATAGAACAAAATAAGATATTTTTCTAGTAGAAAGGGAAACAGACATATGGCATAGAAGTTCCAGTTGTTAAGAACCAGAATTTAATGATAGAAGGTGCCCTACCCATACACACAAACGCACGTACGTGCACACACAGATACACAGACATTACAGCATTACACTACACAAATACTGTTGACTCGAAGAGAGATTCATGTGAGAGCTAAACACCAATATGGCGAAACAAGAAGATGAGATATTACAAGGCTTCTTCATCGATGGAAGCAGTGCGGAATGCCTTCTTAAGTTTCGTTTCGGAAGTAATCTCTGCAATGCTTGGTGGCAATAGGTTAAAAATCCGAGGCACATAGTTACGAACGCATATTTTTGCCATAGCGGGTATAACATATAGGAGTGAGGAATCTCGAAGCCTTTTGCAAGTTTCGTGAGATGGGGCGAGGAGGCTTTAAAATCGTAATTCAGTTTCTTATTGAGCGCAACTCTCTCCAGAAATAAAGACCGAAAAGTCGGCATTGATAGGGTTTCAAAAAGATCTAAATCTGAAGAACCGCGGTGGTACCTCTAACTTCTAAATATTCCCATCAAGATGATTTTCTTTCACCATTATTTGGAGAATCTGCAAAAATAGTTATGCCATACCGCAAATGGGAGTAGGCTAATGAATAAGCAAGGCGCTTGCGTAGATCTAAAGACATGAACTATTTGGTTTTATAAAGCAAACAAACACTTCACGATTTAGCACACACTTTCGTGAGTTGCGAATTCCATGAAAGCTCGGAATCAAAATGTATTCCAAGATATTTAAGAGTGTCAGAATATGGAACTCTATTAAAATACCACGGGCAACAGTGCGACGTGTGGATATAAAATGAATATATAAAGAAACAACTTTTAGAGTATTGTGAAAGCAAGCAAGCTTTGTTTTAGTTATCTTCACAGCAATCAGATTCGGTTAAATCAGTCCATCAGTTCGTTAGAACAGCGCTGAAGTATTCCTATTGCTTTCGGTTTGGAGAGGTGACAGTGATCAGTAAAATAGTGTCTTCAGCGTATTGGTAGATAATACAATTTTATTGCTGAATTTCATGAAGCCCTTCAATGGATAACTACGTCATATCAGCACGCTCCCATTCTTCTTCTCGGTGACTTTAACTTTCCTGTGATAACCTGGGCCGACCTGGCACTTACTACATCCAAACATTACACAGAAAGCACTTCGTTAACACGTGCCTCACATTTGGTTCATCGCAACTTGTTTCTTCCCCAACCAGCCAAACTGATCATTCTTCTAACATCCTTGACCTTGTGCTTGCTTCGCACCCTGAAAACATGTCGTCAATTACATATTTACCCGGTTTCAGTGATCACGTAACAGATACACGCCACATTTCAGTGTCAACTTCCTCACCCCAGAAAAGTGAACAAATCTTTAACACTGTATGATAAAGGTGACTACAAAAGCATGTACGCAGAACTAGAAACTTTCTGCAGCTGGTTTCTCACTGACTTTGCAAAACGTTCTGTTGAAAAACACTGGTTATTTTTTTAAAAAACAAAATGGAACATCTAATCACAACGTATATTCCCACTATCACTGTTATTAAACAAACATCAACTCTGTGGTTCAATAACGTGCTGAAACGTATCAGCAACAAAAAAAACGACAGTTTAGATCAGCTAAACTGTCGAACAGCACGCGGGAATGGGATAAATACATTGCTACCGAAAAAATGTTTGACTCCTCTTGTTGCTCAAGCTAAACGCACGTTTTTTCTTTCTACTTTGCCCGCGATGTCGGATAGCAATCCTAAGCAATTTTGGAAAATTATCAACCCCGGTCAATCAAAGCCCATATCATTATGTGATCAGAACAACTCGCCCATTCCCAAACATGACATTCCCCAAACATTGAACTTCTCCTTCTGTTCTGTATTACGCAAGAACCTGCCGGCGATCTCCCTGTTTTTCCTTATTCTGATCACCCGGCAATGCCGAATATAGTCTTTAATTCTAATTGAGTCCTAAAAGCAATCGAAGCTTTGAAACTAACATCATGCGCAGGTGTTGACGGCATCAATTTAAAGATACTCAAAAACACAAAAGTGCCACAAGCCTCCTTCAACTATTTCAATACGGCGGATGTTAGTACAAGTGTCAACAGAAGTCGAGACAGTAAATTCTACAAAACTTGTCACGAAGTAATGGTCTGATATGCTTTGAGTTATAACGGACGAGCTTGTTGTGGAATTTATGTGGTCAAATGACCAACTTACACGTTTGTTGCTTAGAAATTCTTTCATTCCAGGAGTGAGAATGGTGGATTCGAATGCGTAATCTGATAGTAAATTTAGGTACTCACAGACGAGTTTTTTTATGTTTTTTTCTTCCGTGCTGTTCTCTCAAGTCTGAGGAGGCTATTTATGTTAGGTTAAGACATGGAACAATATCGGTTGAAGCGCGCTCAGGGATTCTGCATGTGATGCAGTCAAGCTACACCCGTACGATCGCCCGCATGTCTTTGGAAGTTTTGACTACCGATGTGCCGCATTCTACATATTTATTTATTTATTTATTTATTTATTATTATTTTCAAGATACTGCCGGACAACTTTTCAAGGCCAAGGCATGAGTGGACGAAAGAAAAAACGTGGTCAGCAAAACAAATAAGTAGTTATAAACATACAGTAAAATACGTAAGCAACTTAGTCCGTACAGTTCATGCAAACAGGGAAAAGTTAATCAATGGCACCAGAGAATGAAGTGAAGGAGACGATGTCCATTACGCAGCGGGGCAACTGGTTCCCCTCTGAACAGTACGTGGAAAAAAATAATATTTTAAAACATCTTTCCTGCAACGAAACTCATCAATTAGTTTCTCATGCGTCTGTCTGGTATCACGGCTCAAGTCAAACTGAAGATACACTCTAAAAAAAAAAGGTATCACTTACACCCTTTTGTCTCATATAATACACCCCAAAATTTCAATTCGACGTACAGCGTCCTATAGTCAAACAGACGGCCCCAAATTTTACGAGGGGCTTGATAACGGTGCGATATAACTTTTTAAATAGCTAAAGTACGTATCAAAGACCACATAAAGAAAACACTGAGTTTTTACAGTAGGGCCAAGAAAACCCCGATTATTGTTTTTGTAGTCAGTAACACGTACATTAACATTAGCTATTTTAATAAGTTGTACCACACGGCTATCAAGCCCCTTGTAAACTTTGGGGCCGTCTGTTCGACTATAGGGCGCTGTACGTCGAATTGAAGTTTTGGGGTGTATTATATGGGACAAAGGGTATCACAATACGTACACCCTTTTACACCTTTTTCTTTTAGAGTGTAGGCGTCAAACTTTAAACAAGTTTTGTTGTGCATAATGTGATGTAGACATTTTAGGCGATTTACTTTCCTTCGACACGACAACTCAGTCAGTCGAGACGCAGTGTACAACGGTGAAACGTGTGATTCTTGGCCATATAATTAATAAATGGATATGAATATAAATGAATCTAATATTTGTGTGCATGCTCTCCTATTTATACTTTAGTTGAGCGCGTTGGTGTCAAAGTTAAAGGGAAGACAGAATAAAATAATATGTGTTTGTTTTGTCCGTCCTTCACATTTCATTCTTTCTTGTATTTAGCTCTCCTATTCTTGTTTATTTTGAAGCATAACCTAGGTAGCTTCGATGGTGTCTCTGAGTACGGAAACGCCAAAATGACCGACAATGTTCTTAAGATTGAAATCGCCACTTTCTTTTTATTTTATTTTTATCTAGGGAGATTTGATTCATCATCGTCTCTTTTTCATTTTAACACTAGGCTTCAAGCTGATTTCGGAGCTTCGTGTCTGTCCGTCTCTTTTTGTTCCTTGCTCTAGAGTTCCATGTCTAAGCAATCTCTACCAGATTGGTTTTTCGACTCCCGGATATCCAATACAAGAAGATACAGACGGAAGAATTTGAGAGACGGAAGAGTACGGGGGAGGGGTGTGTCGGCGGCCTCGGAACAGGTTGCTTATGATGATCGCCAACCTCTTGGTGCAAGAACCCTATCTCTCCCTCAGAAAAGGCAAGCGAGAGTGATGACAAATCTCCCCTGCCGGTTTCCCCACTCACCATCTCTCCAAATCTCTCCTGTGTGAGCGAGGAGAAGTTGGCGTCCTTGAATGCCGCTCCTTCGTTAATTACAAAACTGACAGTGTCGGACCAGTCAATCGCTTCCTCTTCATCACATGCCCGGCTCTCGGTGCGCGGTTACAAGAGGGGCGTGATCACGTGATTAAAGATGCACGTACGATTGGTTCACCGAGCACCTTAGCTTCCTCTAGACTCTCAGCTTAGGGGTGACGAAGTCCAGCCCGCGAAACACACACACACACAGAAAGTGGGGTCGCGTTAACCAAGGCTACATGACAAGTTAAAGAGACGGTGGGGACAATCGGGCAGCCGCGAACTAGAAACTGGGAGGTGAGCTTCGCAATTTATACAATTTTCCGGCTAAAAGAGTTTTTTCTCTCCAAGGAAAAAATGGCAACATCAACATGCGCATTTTAGGACACCATGGTGTCAGTGTTTGAGTTGTTTGAGTGTATTTTATTGCTACGCGGATTGTTTTTATCGGGTGAAGCTGCTCGGCATCTCCGCCATGTACACTACTCCTACAGGGACCGGCCAGAACTGGTTCTATAGCTCCGATCGCCAGCACCGCATTTCATCTTAAAGCCAAGTGCGATCTTCAACATGAGGATTCCCAAGACCATCGATATTCTGTCGGCCGGGTCTACACACCGGTGATCTTTCTTTTCTTGTGGGCATACGTGTGAACACTAACTTTGAAGGACCGAAGACACGTCGGACCGCCTTCTCTTCCATATGAGTGACAAGGAGAGGACCTCCTCACCGTCGGGGACAGGTGTTCTTGCTACACAATGTATGTTTTCTCATTATCCGATGAGTTTGAACCGTGTCGACCTCTGGGCCAGGCATCTCTGACGAGTCCAGCGTGATATCTACAGTGATTGGCACAAACAATCCTGGCTCTTTGAAACTGATTTTTATTCTAATAGACCGTGTGAGACATTCTGATAAACTATTTGTGTGTTCGAATTTTTTTTTTCTGTTAAAATATGGTTGACGTTTTGGCGGAAGATGTGTGCTGTAGTGAAGTCCTCCCAGTATGTGCAAAGCCGAATACCATCGAAACGTTTAGTAGTCGTTATTTGCTAAAATTCGGTCTGTTGGGTGAGAGTGGAGTGTCAGTAATGTTACCGCGCTACCTTGGTGTATTTGCCAGGAAGTGTTATTTCTCGACAAACTCTTTTACGTACGTGATTTCTTCTAAATTCTTCATTGATTCAAGTGTCATGTTCTGTTCAACTGTCATGTTCCTTTTGTATAACAGGTTTTTTATTTGACTGTTAATTTAGTGTTAAATTTGACACTGGTAAGCTGAAGAAGGAGGCCAGCTGTTTGATTTAAAACTTGTAAATAATATAGAGTCAATATTGGCACGCTTTAACTAAATATTTTTCTGCTGCAAATGCGGTAAGTCTTGAAACATTTTTTTTAAAATCAACGTAGAAATATAGGTATAAACTTAAATGGCGGGATTATAATTAACAGGTCTTAAGGTTCATGACAGGTTGAACGATCCTATCATTTTGTAAGAGTAGGGCTAAGCAATTGATGGTTAACATTCCTGCTTGTCTCTATAATCACTATCAATACTTTATTCTAGATCAGTTGATATCTGAGTTATAGGACAAGTCGGGTAAACAAAACAACAGTAGACGCCTGTGGCGGCTTGCTGGAAAAGTGTCTGAGCTGAGGCTGGGGAAAGAAAAGCACAGCCAAAGCCAGCTCACGAGCTTGAGCGGGACTCAAAACCGCGTTTCAAGACGCTCGACGCGCCCCAGCCTTTGCAGGGCTCTCTTTCACCCAGTCTCAGCTGCGACGCTCTTTTAGCAAGCCGGCCCTAATGTCGACTGGCTAGTACCCGCGTCTTAGCTCAGACCTGCGTGAAAGAAAGCCTGCCAAGCCTGGGGCGCGCGAGCGCTTCAGACTCTGCCTCACATGCCACTCCTGCTCGAGCGCTCATTTCTACAGTGCTTTTCTTCAAACAGTCCCAGATAAGACGCTGATTTTAGCGAGCCGGCCCTGGTGTTTTACCTGCGCATTTATTTATTTTTGAAGGCAGTACATTTTTTGTATCCTAGAATACTCAAGTTTATTATGTGCAAAAAACCGAAAAAAGACATATTTCGCCGAAAAAGAAAGTTTTTTTAAGTTCTAGTTTTATTGGTACAGCACAATTATAAAAAAATAAAAATGAAAACTCGGTAGGCGTTTTGTATATATTATACTTAGAGTGCAACTGAACCGACTAACCGATTAGTTAACTAGGGCGACGACTAATGAAGCTATATTTTATTTTTATATTCATTATTGACAAACGTAAGAGAGTACTGGTATAGTGACCGAAGATACAAGGCAAAGTAATGTGTGAAATTACAGTGGTATAAGGTGGCCAAATGAAACCTGGTAGAGATGTGACCTCTAAAACCCTCCACCTGAATTCAGGCCCTTGCTTCTCTCTCTTTCAGGATCCTGTGCCCAGCCCCTACATATAATCCAATAAAGTTCCTGCCCGGTTCAGAGCTTACAGTGATAGATTCTGGCACTCATCTTTGTTTTCATGTTTCTTTAATTTAAACTCTTAATAAAATGTATTGACTGTACAATTTGCAATGCATAGTTTTATATTTAGCTGCATGTACTATTAGCTTAGGATATTTCACTCGGATTGTGGCTTGTCCACTTCAGCCTTTTTTTCGGACGTGTGATAGTGTTCACTAACATGCCCGATAAAATGGCTGCTGAAAAATAGTACAGCCCATGGTTAAAATTGGATGCTGAAAGCGAAATATTCAGAACATAAGGCTGGGAGGTAATATTGGATAAGCCAATAAATAAACTGGGGTGCCCATGTTGGTTGTAAGACCCACAACCACGGTGGTCCAATGATAACTTAGTTATTGTTTGAATTCTGGCCCAATGTTTGCTTAAATGATGGTTAAAAGGCGGTCTAACAATGGCATGAATGATGATCTAATGTTGGTTTAAAGTTGGGTTGAATCGTGACCCAACCTAGGCGTTGGTGAATGGTTCAGCTCTAGGTCGGGTAGCGCTTTCGAGAAAACAAACGTTAGGCCAATATTGGACCGAAGTTTTGCCAGCGGTGGTCCGATATTGATCCAACAATGGTGTGTTGCCTGCTGTATATATATATATATATATACTATTCTGTATAGTCTGATAAATATCTGATCCCCAAGTGTTCTTCCGGGGGCTAATGGTGAAAAGGGAACCACCGGTTCGGGGGCGACGACTAGGTTGGTACTTGGTACGAGTGCGGCGGGGTGAGGTGACGTCACGTTCGACCCGCGGTACATTCAAGCAGCTCAGTCGCACGAGCAGTTCCAAACAATAGAGTAAGTGGCACCTAATTCACTGCTTTGCTCATAACATTCCTAGCAGAAATTAGTGGGTGTTCATAAAGTTGTCGATCGAACGTGAAATTAGCGGTATAGCTGTCTTGGCGATATTGCTACATTTTCTTTTGCTCTCGTAAGATAAAACTAGGAATCGATCGCTGCAAGCGGATGACTATCTTAGAACTTCCACGTCCCGCGATTGGAAAGAAGATCCAACTGTCGCGCAGCTACGAGAAAATCAAGACCGATGGGGACTCGGGCCTGCTTGAATGAAAAGGCGCGCATTCTCAGAGCCTTATCATTGGGGGCACGCAGTTTCAATCGCGGTGCTCCGAGCAGCTGTTCAGTGTGGTTCAGTCAGTACTCAGATGGGCTAGTGCCCCCACATGGTCGATAAACTTCCATTGCTTCGAAATCGAAAGAAAATAGCGTAACAAATGCCGCTGTCTTAGCCGGCCGTGATGGGGACAGCACCGTAGATTATGGGTTCGTGTTTTGCGCAGCGCTTGGCTGGGGCTCGTGTTCAATCAGTGAAGACGGACGAGGATGCAGGATTCGGCGATTTTTCACTTTATCTTCTTCGACTGAGTGCTGAGAGAAAATTGGGCCCTCGTCGTGCCTAATCTTTGCTCCTAGCTCAATTGAAGAAGATTAAGTAAAAAATCCACACGCTCTGTGTTGGTGAACACAAAGGGAAAGAAAGCTGGACATAACGCCCTCCATAGTTTGACGTCCTCACCAATAGAACGACAGCGAGAACTGCTTATTTATCATGAAGTTCACGCACTCCAGTCTGCAGCAACGCTTAGAGGGTAGCTTTGACCCAACAGCCCCTCGGAGTACGTGCGGCTGTTGGCGCTTACCCTTGAACTGTTGGTTATTATGCTCACTACACTCTAAGAAAAAATGGAGGAAAAAGGTAGCAACGGCGAGTCTTCCTCCCTTCTACTGACGCGCCCCAAGCGGACACGAGAAGAAGGGAGGAACGAGACGTTTTCCTCCTTCTCCAGACAGACGGGAGAAAGCTTTCGCCCTCCCGACCCATCTTCTTTCGGTTTCGTTTTTCGAGCACGTCGCGCACGTTGTTAAATAAATGTTATTGAGTTGATTGAGCTTCAGCGGCAGCGAAGGCCGCCTGTAATTCCGTCTTCGTAGTCCAAACGTGCAGAACATTTCGGTAGCATTGACGTTTTTACCACTAATTTTATCAAAGGAGCAAACGAAGCCGCTAGAAACAGCGAAGTTCCGGAGCACTGCCAGCAGCGCTACGTACACTGGGTAAGATGGCCGTCTCTGGATTGCGGGACCCACGCGGAACTACAGTAGCGGAACCACTCGGAGGTGTGTCGACGTTTTCGACGTTATGGAAATCACAGGAACTGCGTCCAAGGCAGGCAGGTTTTCCTGCCGGCTGCCTGGGTGCTTTCCGTGCTGTGTTCGGTTCTGTTTTCCCGTGCCGAGTCCCAACCGGCGTTCAACGTGGTTCTGTATTTCTGCGTGTCAGCAACATAGCAGCAACATCGTGATGCCAGTGTTGTGCGTAGTGAACAGAAGACTGGAATTATCGCCGGTGTGACCGCGTGTTCGCTTATCAGGGGTGTAACAACAAGATGAGATGACGTAAACTGTCGGGCACTGATTCCGCTGGTCGGGCCGTGATCGCAGGGGCAGGGTGTCGCAGGTTGACATTCCGCTTCACTTTAAAGAGTTTAAGACCACTTGAGGAATTAGGTGCAGTCGATCGACGTGCGGATGGTCATGTTGGAACGCTGGTCTGAACGGTAAGCTCCTATCGTACAGTGGCCAATGTGACTGTCGGCCCCCGAGGGCGATTGCGCTCTGGGGAAAAGGCTGTGAACAGTACGAAATAATGACGGAAAGTACGTATATTACAGTGGAATTTTAGAATTAAAAAAAACAGGTAAAATCGAAAAAAAACTATCCTTTATTTTGCTGTTTAAATATACTACGGTTTTTGGAGAAACTGCCCTCCAAGTGGCGCGCTGGGATGCGCGCAAGAAGTTTTCGAGCTCGCCACGGCGTAGCTCCGTACACTTAGCACCTGCCGCAAGCCGCGGCCTTGACTGCATTCAAGTTGATCGAAAAGCGATTTCTCTGCCCGTGAAGCATCACTTCCAACTGAGTGAATATCCGCTCTACAGAGATTAATCCAAGACGGCAATTGCAGCCTTGCGCGAACAGCACAAATAGAAAAACAAACGCTACAATAGAAATACTGGCTACGAAGTGCCGTGTGGGGAAACAAACTCATGGCTTGGAACCGCATTGGAGCGGCTCGATTTATTGGCTTTCAAATAATTACGGCATGATCGAACGTTTTCTTTTTAATAAGAGATTCATCCCCTGAGCCATTAAAAATACACTCAGATGTATGACATTGCTGGCAAAAAATCAACATGCTGGGAATATTTTGTATTGCTTAGGCAGTCGCCGAGAAATTCCGTACGCTCAAAACGACCATTATAAAAGCCGGAAACGCAGAGCTCGGGAGTAGTGATCGGGTTAGTGTGCTGTTGTATTGATGTTTGTATGTGCGATGCATGTGTATGCGCTTAATGTATGTTCAGCTGATGCTTGTAGTATGCGTAATGTGTCTACATGTGTGTATAATAGAGGTTCCCGAAGATTCCGAAGCGCAATGCAGAGCCGTGTATATAGAAAGTTTGGTCAATGGGAGTCGCGGGCAGAGCCAGGGCGCGTGCCAGACTCGGAAAGAGGGCTTGGCATGCTCTCTTGACCAACCAGAAGCCGAAAAGAATCCTCTAGCGGTGGTAGCGAGAAACAGTTCTGATCAAAGGTTTATGTTCGTATATGGTTTTAATAGGCGCGTAAGAGTGAAGTGTAGCAACTCTTCGTGGTTGAAAATAGAGTGCACGTGAAGTTTCGATCGTGATCATGCAGAAAGATGTAAGAAACGAATGCGCCGCTCAACTCTGTTTTGCTCGGACAGAGTGTGACCGCTCGGACGGCAGATTCCCGGCCCTCGGTGCTCTGGCGTAAGGATTACGTCGATCGTTCGGCTAGTCACACTCTTCCACCATTATTTTGGATAAGCGTGATTGAAACATCACGCTGTACCATATTTTCAGTTACTGAGAGTTACTCCGATGCACTTATCAGGTTTGTTTCCCGCGACCACCGCCAGGGTATTAATTCCGGCTTCTGGTTGGTCACATTTGAATTTCTGAAGACGCCCTGGAACATGCCCAGCCCGCGTTCGGCCAATGGCGCCTCCTTGTATGTCTCTTATACTTCCCAACGAATGGCCAAACTCTCTACATATACGGCTCTGACGCAATGGTGGCGTGCAGAGCCGTATATGGTGGTGGTGGCGTGCAGAGCCGCAATGGTGGCGTGCAGAGCCGCGTGCAGAACTGTTTCTCGCTACCACCATTATTTGCGGCTTCTGGTTGGCCAAGGGAGCATGCCAAGCCCTCTTTCCTAGTCTGGCTGGTCTGACGCACACCCTGGCTCTGCGCGCGCCTCCCATTGGCCAAACTCTCTCTATACACGGCTCTGGTGGCGTGAGAAAATAAAAATATTTTTGTACAACATGAATTTGGAGGTACCTAGCGCCACCTAGCCTAGCTACTTGCGATTACTCTGCTTGACCCTGCCATCTGGTGGCAAGCGATTTAACCTCCTTTTTCGCTACGCGGCTACGCCATAATTACGTGTTAACATGCTGAAATGAGCCAAGAGGCTGCTTCGGATTTGCTTTTCTTGAGAGCGGCTTTTGGTTTTGCGGGCGACTGGTTTACCACTCTTCCGTGATGTGCGGTTGACGCAACGGTTGACGAAGGAATTGTGCCTCGAGGAATAGCAAAGGTAAGACAAAAAGTGCGCGAACTGGGTGTCGGTTGTCTTCGTTTAACATCGCAGTGCTGACGATGAGAAGACTGAGTGACTGCAGGCTTTCGAAACGTAAGTTTCTTTACCTGCAGGGGAAGCCGGCTTCGGAAATAAATGCAGTTCGCGGAAACCTCGTGTTACGTTTTTATTTGCTGCTCCTCTCGCTCCGTACAATAGACTTAGTGTTCTCGTGAAGCCTTATTGAGCTCGATTTGCTCGATTCGTGGCCGCCATAATGAGATGCAGGCGACGGAGGAACCTTTGCTCCCCTGCTTTAGGGACGAAAGTTTCTCCCTTTCTGAAGGAACATATGTCTCAAGAGCGTTCCTCCCTTTAGGGAGGACCCTTTTTCTAAGAGTGTGCTTTGTTTCCGCTAAGTCTAGGTTCGCGGCTTCGTCGGCGCTATGAGATACGTTGCTGCATGCGGCGTAGCCGGCGGTGTGTTCTACCCACCCGTTGGAACAGCGGGAAGACGATACACGAGCAGCGACGCACAACATCATTCTCGGATATCGCGTTCTTATTTGCAACAAAACAACTATCAGCCAGCAACCGTAACTTTAATTCCTGACTATACCTGTATATAATGAACAGATCAGAACTTCGATATATGGCTCGGAGTCGACCGAATTACAATTCATCCAGCGAACGGCATTCAATCGCATCTCCTGCATCGGTGTTTTTTGTTGATGTTTTTTTGTTTAACTGGGGAAAGCGCATGTTTGATTTACAACGCGTGTTTTGTGCGCCACCCGAAAAAGAGGCTGTGTCTTACGCTGGAAAAAAGGGTCGCTCTCTCATCACACGCGCGAGAGAGACACAAGTCCCTACAACGCGAGCATTTAAACTCTTGTGGGACATTTCCATTATTAACTTGCATATTTATATCAAACCACCCCATTAGTGTGCAACCACGGCCAGAGCAAAACAGAAAGGTTGGAAACATAAGAGACATCAACAATAGTTAGTTTTATAACTCTAACCTAGCGTATACGCTTCGTGGAGTTCAAGATTCACAAATTCTCCACGTGTGTCCACCGCGTTAGTATATAATACGCTATAAAATTATAAACACAGTGAAAAAAAGAAGAAGGAAGAAAAGCCGTAATTTGTATAGACGGGTAACTTGAAAAAGTAGTATAAAATTTGAAGCGCTGAAACGACACATGCAGGAGAAGCACGTTCTTGGGGCTTTTGGCGCCTTCAGTTTTGAAGAATGAAAAAAGCGTGGGATGAAGGTATGAGCTTTATAGTTGACACTAATCCCTTCCTTCTCGCGAGGGTGACAACACAATATTTGAGAAAATGGCAAAGTACGAATAATGTTGCTGCAAAGAAAAGGCAAATTCGGTCAGGGCCGCGCTCGACGTTGACGCCGGCACGTTTGGCTGCCTCTGAATCAACGTCGGTTTTATCCGGCATCGATCAAACGCTTTGTCGTTCTATCTTCCTAGTTCACGTAGAGAACCACTACCAGGAAGAGAGAATGCGTAGGTGTCGGTTATCGTGGTTTGTTATTTACACGCGCGGGTCGTGCGGTCGAATCGACGAATCTCATGTGTCCGGAGGTTTCATTGAAACCAACCCCAAAGTCGCAATAGAAGGTGACTTCAAAATGTATGGTCGAAATATCAGCGCAAAAAAACCAGATACATTTGGAGCTCAGATCTGCCGTACTGATTGGAGCATGGTGATGTCTAGTGTTTCAGCTGACGAGCTATCTGCTTGCTTTATTAAAAATTTTCAATAAAATATGAAGATGTGTTGCTCCTGCAGAAAACGAATTGCACCCAGGTGAGCTCGGAAGCTTTGCGTGACCAAGGAGATACACAAAATGATAGCTAAAAAGACGCCCTCAATACACCGACTTCATAAAATCTATAAAACGAGATGTGCTGGCAATATTTAAAAAGCAGCAAAAGGCTGTGAGACGCGCTTTACTAAAAGCTAAGCGCGCATAGTTGACCGTTCCCTTGAAAGTGATCGATGAATAGGTCTTAAATGAAAGAAGATTAACTCATTTCTGAGACATGGCATTCTCTACTGTACAGCCATCAAGCTAAAAATCGAGGGGAGACGAGAGGTGCTTTGGTATTAGCTGAAACATTCAATTCCTATTTTGTAAACATTTTCGAGAATGGTAACGCTGCCGATGCATTTCTCTTTGTGGTGGAAGTCTCTGACGCACTTTGTTTGCCCCCCCCCCCCCCCTTTGCTGCAGAGGAAGAGGAAGCGGTTTTTAGGAACCTCGGAAATAGCAAATGCACTGAAGAAGATGGTTTTCAGATCGAAACTCTGAAACATTTAATTAAATAAATCTCTTCTCTGCTAATATATAATTTAATTTGGCACTTCAAAATGGCCATTTTTCTTTAAAAAATGAAAATAGCGAAGGTAACGGGTATTTTCAAGTCTGGCGATAAAAAAACCCTAGGAAACTATAGGCCCGTTTTCGTGCTCCCAATGTTTCCAAAGGGGTTAGAGAAAACAAAATCTTAGGGGATGCTTAAGCTTCGCCTTTAAGATTGGAACGCGATAGCGTTAAACGGCCCCGTTCGCGAAGCCTTCTCATAAATTCGCGCTCGTTCCCGAGCCGTGCAAGCGTCTGCGCGTGGTCTAGTCGGTAGCGTCACGCGTCACGTAACCCACATTACGTCTCATATGACGTCATGTGACGTGACGCGTGATGTCACACGTGGCTGTGACGTCATAACACTATCAACCCGATAAATTTGGCAGAAAGATGTTACACTAAATTTGGCGGGTCGATAGGGTCATGCGAGTCTGGTTCGTGCAGGCAGAGTCGCAATTCCACCTCGCTGGAATTGAAAACCAAGGACTCAAATATCATCACGTCGTCTCGGCCCTCTCTCCCACCGCGGCCGACGCTGTCTACGACGTGCTGTCCAGCCCATCTACCTCAGCACCCTACGATCAGCTGAAGTCAGTCCTGCTTCAAAGAATCGAAGCATCCGAACGTTCCCGCTGCCAACAGCTGCTCTCCGCCGAGGAACTCGGTGAACGACGCCCATCGCAGTTGTTGCGTCGAATGATTCAGCTTCTCGGAGAAGGCGCCAACGACATCGACGCCGCTCTACTTCGAGAGCTGTTCCTTCAGCGGCTGCCAACAAACGTTCAGATGGTCCTTGCGGCAGCAGCACCGCTCGATCTCGCGGGACTCGCCGAGTTGGCCGACGCGGTCATGGAGGTCTCTGCCCCGTCTGTCATCATAGCTGCCGACACAAGAACGCAGTCGGCAGGTGACGCATCCAACACGGCGCAAGACATCCGGACCCCGCAGACATCCCAAGGCTACGTCCACGAGCTCTGCCAACGCCTCGAACAAGCCGTTCTCTCCACTACAAGACGTCAAGACCCCGAACGTTCTCCAGATCGTCGTCGGCGCTCAACATCTCGCCGAACAGACGACTGCTCTAAAAGAGACAACTCATCGCGTCTCTGCTATTACCACCGCCGTTTCGGTCCAGGCGCACGTCGCTGCGAGCGTCCTTGCGCGTGGCCAGAAAACCGACTAGAGGCGTCGAGCGGTCTTGGTCCTACAAAAGGTAGCCTTTTCTACGTGACCGACAGAACCACTGGGAATCGCCTACTCGTTGACACGGGCGCCGAGGTCAGCGCCATTCCTGCATCACGTGCGGACCGTTCACGTAAGCCTATCTGCTTTCTTCAAGCTGTGAACGGCTCACCCATCCCCGTGTACGCGGAACGCTCTCTCTCGCTGAACCTTGGCCTTCGACGAGTGTTTCGGTGGGTGTTCCTGGTGGCCGACGTCGGTCGGGCGATCCTTGGCGCCGACTTCTTTCAACACCATTCGCTGCTAGTCGACGTCAAGAGGAAACGCCTACTCGACTCGACAACGAAGCTTTCGATACAAGGGATCGCCACAACGGAAACTCCGGTGTTCGCCTCTATTTGCACTCAGGTGCAAGGCACCTTCCAATCACCGCTCAGTGAGTTTCCTTCTCTCACGCGACCGCCAGACTGGACGAGACCTGTTGCACATGATGTCGCACATCACATTCCAACAACAGGTCAACCAGTTTTCTGCCGTCCCCGACGACTAGCACCGGAGAAGCTCCAAATTGCTCGAGCAGAATTCGACCACATGCTCGAATTGGGGATAGTACGACCATCCTCCAGCAGTTGGGCCTCTCCGCTGCACATGGTCTCCAAGAAGAACGGGGACTGGCGACCATGCGGAGATTACCGCGCTCTGAACCGAAACACCGTTCCAGACCGGTACCCGCTCCCCAACATACAAGACTTCACCGTCAACCTTCGAGGCTCTACCATCTTCTCGAAGATTGATTTGACCAGAGCCTATCATCAAATTCCGGTGGCGGAAGAAGACATCCCCAAGACAGCCGTCACAACACCTTTCGGCCTGTTTGAATTTTTGCGCATGCCTTTTGGCCTCAGTAATGCGGCACAATCGTTTCAGCGATTTATTGACGCTGTTACAAGGGGCTTGCCTTTTGTCTTCTGCTACGTCGACGACCTGCTCGTCGCAAGCCCATCTTCAGAAGAGCACAGCGCACACCTTCGTCTCCTCTTCGAACGGCTGGCCAAGCATGGCATCATCATCAACGCCACGAAGTGTGAGTTCGGGGTACCCGAATTGGACTTTCTGGGACACCGTCTTGATAGCTCAGGAATTCGACCTCTACCTGCCAAAGTCAGCGCTATCCAAGACTTCCCGAGACCAACATCCCTCACAAAGCTTCGCCAATTCATCGGCCTCGTAAACTTCTACAGGCGTTTCATCCCACACTGCGCCAAGCTGCTCGAACCACTTGAGCTGCTCCTCCTCGGCAAGAGCGCACGCTCTACCTCTCCTTTGCCTTGGAGCGACGCAGCTGAGCAGGCCTTTTACGAGGCAAAGAGAGCTCTTGCGGAGACCACCCTTCTTCAACATCCGATGCACGACGCTCCAACGTCGATCATGACTGACGCCTCAGCAACCGCCGTTGGAGCAGTACTCCAGCAACGCATCGACGGACAGTGGCAGCCACTCGCTTTCTTTTCGAAGAAGTTGAAGCCAGCACAGACACGCTACAGCGTGTTTGGCCGCGAGTTGTTGGCTGCCTACCTGGCCGTGCGTCACTTTCGACACTTCGTTGAAGGAAGGAAATTCACCATATGGACGGACCATAAACCCCTGACAAATGCCATCTCAAACGCAGGATCCCATCACACACCTCGGGAAATCCGCCATCTAGCTTTTCTGTCGGAATTCACGACAGACATCCGACACGTAAAAGGCGTAGACAACGTGCCTGCCGACGTCCTCAGCCGTATTGACGCCGTCTCCTTACCACCACTCCCAGATCCTGCAGAATTTTCTCGGCTACAGATCGAGGACGAGGAGCTCAAGAGGCTACGATCGTCATCTTCGTTGCAGCTGCAGGATGTCGCCTTTCCAGGTAACATCATTGTCACTTGCGACGTCACGACTGAAAAGCCCCGGCCGTTCGTACCTGTTTCACTACGTCGAAAACTCTTCGACGCCACTCACTGCCTCTCACACCCAGGCGTTCGGGCAACACAGAGGCTAATGACGTCTAGGTACGTCTGGCCCCGCATTAAGTCGGATGTCCGGGACTGGGTACGCTCCTGCATACCCTGTCAGCAAGCGAAGGTCCATCGGAACCCTGTGCCTCCGACAAGGACCTTTCTCCAACCCGATGCGCGGTTTGACAAGGTACATTTGGACCTGGTCGGGCCACTTCCATCATCACAGGGGTACCGCTACCTTCTCACCTGCATTGACAGATTTACGAGATGGCCAGAGGCAACGCCACTGCAGGACATTACCGCAACCACCGTCGCCACCGCCTTCATCTCGACGTGGGTCTCCAGGTTCGGATGCCCTTCCGAGATAGTCACAGACCGGGGACGACAATTTGAGTCGTCGCTCTTTACAGAGTTAACCCGCATTCTTGGGACGACACGGTTGCGGACGACCGCTTATCACCCGCAATCCAACGGACTTGTGGAGCGCTTTCATCGTCATCTGAAATCGGCATTGATGGCCCATGGAAGGCCTAACGAGTGGGTTTCCCAAGTGCCGATCGTGCTCCTTGGCGTCCGGACTGCCCTTAAAGAAGACCTAGGATGTTCTACCGCCGAGCTCGTCTATGGCACTCCTCTGAGGTTGCCATCAGATTTCTTCGAGGCCGACACACCATCGTCGACAAAGCCCGAAGCTTACGTCGAGACCCTCAGAGAAGTGTTCGAAAAACTCCGCCCAATTCCAACTCGGGTCGGGAATACCAAATCACCATACGTTACGGAGGACCTAAAAACTGCCACCCACGTGTTCGTCCGACAAGAACATCACAGAAAGCCACTACGTCCTCACTATCAGGGACCGTTTCCCGTGGTACAGAGAAGGACGGACACGTTCGTCCTCCGCATCAACGGGAAAGACGATGCGGTTGCCCTCCACCGACTCAAGCCTGACGCCAAAGCCGAGTGTGGCGTCACACGTGAGGTCATACGTCGCTGCGCGCGTTGCATTATTGGATTATATGGTCCCACCGACGCCGCATTTTCTGCGACGCGAGCTTCTAAATGCTATCGCGTTAATACAAACAAGATTATACACCTTCGGTGAGAAACGCTGCATCACATCCTGCCAGTTTGATCGACAGAACTTGCGCTATCAAAACAAAAATAACAAATTTTATATATTACGAAAATAAGTTTTTTTTTTATTTCTTAAAGGCTTTCGACCACTTAAAACATAAAATTCTGCTCCTTTAATTAAATGCATACGTGGGTACGAGGTGTAACATCAACAATGATAGAGAGTTTTTTTTTTTAATATGCGCTTTAAGGTGTTTTTACGCCAGATTGTACAATCACTGCAAGGGTAATATCTTTATATTTATGAAAAAAATACACGAGAAAGCCATGTTCTTGGGAAGAACATTCAGCTGTATGTGAACTCCGTAGCTAAAGTTTTCCCAGATATAAATTTGGAAAGCCCGAGGCGTGGGCATTGCCGAGATTCCACTATGATAATTTGCACAGCCGACGATGTCACACCAAAGCAGGCACGTAGTTAAAGGTTTTTGCCTTTATATTATAGAGAATTTATAACATCCACACCAATTATTAAAAATTAGGATTATACATTTCTTTGCAAAAAATAAATCACGACAAATTCGAAAATAACGTTTTAGAAAAACTCAGAAATTATTTGCCAACAAAAACCTTTATGCCAAACATCGCAAAATATATCCAAATGTTCGCCTCGAAATGCAACATATGAATATATAAAAAAAGATTTGCTTAGCCGTTAATGTTGCTTTATTAATGCAGAAGCGTAAGTAATTTCCTTAAAAGTAGCAAAATTGCCAAGTCAATCTTTAAAAAACACCATCGTCTATTTCTATCAAACTCTCGTTAACACCTTGCACTAACTTGAGCTAACCTAGTTATAACAAAATATTGAGTAGCATATGATATGATCTCCAATTGGTAAAAAAGAAACCTTTACTCAAATGTAGCTAGCTTGTCTTCGTTATCGGCCCTTTTCTTTTGGCAGCTGTGGAATCCCTGCACAATGGCGGACCTCAATGTCACGGCACACTAGAAAAGGTGTTGAGCGCAGTGACGTGGCGCTTTCGATGCTGTCTGATTGGATCGTCGATAGTGGTGTTACCGTGCTCCGACATTGGCTATTGTATGGAATGACTTGCACATTCCTCCATGCAGTTGTTTCGCCATTGTGCAGTGGTTCCAACCTTCTCATAATAGGGTGGGTGATCTTGGAAACGGGTCTATAGGGGTTTTGCCGCATGTCATCGGCTCCAGAAATATTGTCACGAATAAAAACATAAACTTGATTAATAAAACTCAAAACGAAAGTTTTGCGCGGCGAACCTGTGACGAGAAACGAAGCAATAACTGCCATACATACTTTGACAACGACGGAAGGACGAGTGACTCGAGCTGCCATTCGAAGCTCCTTTTCTAAGCTCGTGGGTATCTAGAAGCTTCCGAGCTTGAACAAAGAACAAGATTCTTGAGCCGTCTAGAAAATTCGAGTCATGCAAACAAAAGAAAGATGAAAAGGACAATAGCTGGTAGGGATCAAACCGCAGCCAGCGGCGTGGGAGTCGAGCTCGCTGCTGACTCGATATTCGCACCCGGTATTACTCCCCCTTGAAAAAACGCATCGTCCCCCTACGCATTGTGAACTCAAAACAAGAAAAGGGTAAACTACAGAGTCGTCTAAAACACAGATTTTTTCTGTTATATTGAGCCTATGTAGTTCAGCTCGAGTCGAATGAGGTGAATCACCCTCGGGTAGCAGTGGGCGGCGTGGCACTTTTCATGATCCGTCGGTCAACGGCTCACAGTTCAGGTCCCTCAGGTAGTGAATAACCCAGAGGACCAAGCACCACTTTAACAGTTACTCGCTGCGACGATGAACTGGTGTTCAGATTCCCATTTGGAATCCTGGCTAATACTGGGCATCATGGCGACAAAGATTACCAAAGACAAAGAAGGCCGATACTGGACATCGTCAGCAAGTTGGGCGGCTTGAATGAAAACGCGACCGAGCTGGCAAACTTCCTCCGCTCGTTGAGTGACCAACCGAGCGCATCGTACTGTTCGTCTTCGTGGTCGACATTACACTCGTCGTCGGTATCGTCGTCAGTATCGTCATCGGGTTCGTCATGAAGGTCGTCGTCAAAGTCGTCGTCAAGGTTGCAGTCGAAGTCGTAGTTGGGATCGTCGTCGACGTCGTCGTTCAATACGTCACCCATGTCATCATCAGGGTCGTCGGCAGTCTCGTCGTCAAGGTGTAAGACACTGTTAGTCGTCGAGGCAGTAGTCGGGTTGGTTGTTGACGCCGTAGCCGGGGTTGGTCTTTAGAGTCGTCCGTTTCATCGTCGGTGTCGTCGTCGAAGTCGTCATCCAGTTATCGTTGTGATCGTAGCCAGGGGCTTTGTCCAGTTCATAGTCCGGGTCGCTTTCGAGGCCATAGTTGAAATCGTCGTTAATGTAGCAGTTGGAGTCATCTTCGGATGTCTTCGGGGACGTCGCCTTCACGGTCATCATCTTACGAGTTATGGTGATCACAGGTGGTACGCATTGTGGGTATAGATTGCGTTACCCCTCAGTTCCAGCACAATGTCACGAATAAAAACATGAACTTGAATAATAAAACTTAAAATTAACGTTTGATGCGGCGAAATTGTGTCGAGAAACAGCATGTAACAACGACCGTACATACATTGACGGCGACGGGATGACGACTGACTCAAGCTGCCATGCGAAGCTCCTTTTTTAAGCAGTGGGTATCTAAAAGTTTCCGAGCTGGAATGAACAGCCAGATTCTCGAGTAATCTGGAACATTCTAGTGATGAAAACAAAAGAAAGATAAAAAGGAGAAGCGCTGGCGGGGATCAAACCCCAACCAGCGGCGTGAGAGTCGAGCTCGCTGCTGATTCAGCTATTTGCACGTAATATTATTTTCTAGAACCGACAAAATGTGTACAACGGTGCTTCTTTATTGGAGAGCGTAGAAAGTCGTCATAACATAAAACCATGGATATAGGAAGAATAAAAAAAAGCTGAACATAACACAAAATCTAAAGAACAGCTGAGTTAATTCGACTACGCCACAACAAGAAAACATCAAGAAAACAGAACAAAATGTCGCGAAGATTTGACCATACGTTTCTTGGCAGGCTAAACCCCCACCACGCTCGACACATTTCCGACAACGAGCATCCAACGCCAACCATCCGCAAAGATAATCTCCATTAAGACAACGCGATCTGACCAACTTCCTAATCTCAGGGTGTTGGATTATGATGTTTCCTAACCAGCTCTTTTGCGTGCGTTCACTTCTCAAGGCCCGTTCACACACTTGCAACCCAGTACAACCGGCTTAGACAAGACCGGGTTTTAAGCCTGTTGCGACGGCTTAGGACCTGCTCCGCAGCAGCGCGTCGGGTCCCACGCCGTTGCGAGAGGATTAAAAACCGGTCCTGGCTCAGTCGGACCCACTCGGTTGCAAGTGTGTAAACGGGCCTTCAGAAAGTCATACTGTCCCAAGTTTTCTGTTATCTTTTTGTTTCCTTGTCTTTCCTCCTAAGCCCCCCTTCTTATTTTCCAATGAGTTTCGGCGGACGCCACTGCTGTCGGCAGTTGCGAACACTATGAATGAAAGATTCCCTCGAAACTTAAGCGCGCACACAGGGAAGGTCAGGTACTGCATAAACAAAGCGAGGGAAGTCTTCTTTGACATGTTCTCTTCAAAATGATAATGTAAGAATTTTTGAATGCCTCTCTCCAGACTCCAAAAGTTTGGTTAGCGTGGTGAAACCAAAACATCAAGAAAACATTTTTGTGGTGGCCAGCTTCTATCTGTTTTCCTTGCACGTTACGTTACACGTCGATACTTTGAAATGGTCAGCCATTGTTGTTTGTTTTATGCAGCTCACAATGTTGAACACCAAGATAGTGACTCCGCAGATACTAGTTCCCTCGCGTTGTTTACGCGGTGACTGACTTTCTTCCTTGTATTCGCACTTGAGTTTGAAGGCAATCTGCCATTCATACTGTTCGCAACTGCCGGCAGCATCGCGTCCGCCGACACTCCTTAGGAGATAAGAGGGGGAGGGGGGGCCTTAGGGGGCAACACAAGGAAACAGAAAGATAAAAGGAAGCCTGGGCCCGTATGGCTTTCTGAGAAGTGAACGCACACAAACGAGCTGGTAAGGAAACACCATAATCTAACACAGTGATATTAGGAAGTTGGTCGGATCTCGTAGTCTTGACGGAGATTATCTTTGCGGATGCTTGGCGGCGGATTCCCGTTGTCGGAAGCGTGTCTAGTGTTGTAGGGATTTAGCCTGTCAAGGCATGTCAGGTCAAACCTTCGCGACGTCATGGTCTGTTTTCTTGATCTTTTCTTGCTTTTGTGTGGTCGAATAAAATCAGCTGTTCCTGAGATTTCTTCTTCTGTTGTCAATCTCTTTTTTATATATTGCTTGTCCTCTGTTTTTAAGGTATGATGACTTTCTACGCTCTGCAATAGAGCATCACCGTTGTAGGCACTTTGTCGGTTCTAGAGGCTAGAGAGTTTTAGTAGATCGTTCCGATACCTCCTATACCTTTGATCACGATATCCGATAACGATACGATGATTGCGCAAAGGCGGCGGCGAAGTATCGGGTATCGCTTTTGGAGGCATCGGAAGGATCTACTAAAGCTCTTAAATATTTCTTTGGAGCCAACGTCGTGAGGCTACAATGAAGACAAGCCAGCTCCATTTGAGTGAAGGTTTGCTATCACTTTTCTCAATTGGAGCTCATATTCTACCCAATATTTTGCAATCACAAGTTAGTTAAATTTACTGCACGGAGTTAAGGAGAATTTAAAAAAGGTAGTTTTTTTATTACATTGACATGCAATTTTGATCTTTTTTAAAGAAATGACCTGCGTTTCTGAAATAACAACATAGCTACACTAATGGCTAGGTAAATGTTTTTATTATATTTGTAAGCTGCATTGCAAGACGCACATTTTGGTACATTTTGCGATGTTTTGCGATGTTTTGCATAAAATTTTGTGTTGGTAAATAATTTTTGAGTTTCTCTAAAACGTGGTTTTTCAAAATGCTTTGTAATCTTTTTTAATATATACTTGAAATATTTAATATGTGGTGTGCATCTTGTAAATTGTCTATAAAAGAAATGATCTTGTTAACTAAGTGCCTCCTTTCGTGTGACATTGGCGGCCGTGCAAATTACCATAGTTAAATCTCCGCAAAGTTTTTGACTCACGGGATTAACTTGGGCGCCAGAAGAAATCCCGGATGGGACCGGCAAATCTTTTGATGCTTGGAAGTGGAATAGTACGCGGCAGGAGCGATCAGTGAGGTAGCGGCTCATCCAAACAAAGAGAGATCCGCGAACACCTGAACGAACAGCCTATTGGAGGAGTAGAGTGTGGTCTAGCATGGCGAAGGAGTCTTGTAAATCGAGCTGAATAACGTCTTTGGGGAGGACTCTGTCCCTATTTGAACTGACAAGCTGAGTCACAGTTGCCAAAGCAGTTTCACACCTGCGGTTTGGATTGAACCGTGTTGCAAGGCCAAGAGCAGACCGTTGTACCCTAGGTGGTAGAGAAGTGGGTGGCTGACGGCCCGTTCAAACGTGCGGCACAGGATGGTAGTGATTAAAATAAGGCTTTAGCTTAATAGTTCACTGGGGGCATGCACTTGCCCTTGCGTACGGGCGTCACGAGAGCCTTCTTCCAGGATGGGGGCACAAAGGTGCAGTCCACTAAGAACTGGAACAGTCGCCGCAGCGAGAAAGAGATGTGCGGATAGATCTCCTTGATGAAGACAGGAGCGAAGTGATCCGGTCCCATACAATGCGATGGCGTGATCAGATGTACGGCGTCAAACAGCTGAGCAAGTGAGAGGTCTATATTCTCAAGGGGAGCATTTGAGGCAGTAAGAGGGTCTTCTGAATTCCCAGTTAGATTGTGAGGGTCGAAAATTGAGAGGTGGATTGCTCCGCAATGTACTTGGTGAATATATTGGACGGTTGTTTACCGCGAATGGACGCTGGCGGTGGGATTGAAGACGTTTGACCTAGACCCATAACAGTTTAGGGTTTCTTATGGTCTCAAGGGAAGTGTGAGGACCGATGCTGTAATGAGCGAAGTGTTTTGCTCTCCTTAGTGAGAGTTGGAGTTTGGTGAGAGGAGGAACACTGGAGGCGAGCACCCTGCTTTAAAAGAGCACGCTTTCGTCTGGTAGTTTTGATTGTTGGGAGAGGGGATAGGTAATACACGGGACCTGTTCTTTCCTTAATCGTTTAACCACAGGAGGTCTTTAATCGCACCACAGATCCCTGTTGGTAGGGCGATCCTCACCTGCCGTCAGATACTAGGGAACGAGGCGAGCAACCTGAGCTAGATGGGCGTCGTCCGTCTGGTGAAGTTTCCACACGGCACGTGCAAACCTTTCTTTTCGGGGAAGCGTATTAGCGTATGAGACTTCAATTGTATGATGATTGCATCAAGATAATCAGGAGTAGACGTCACAGGACAAGGGTTTACTAATGTCAGACACAAATGCGACATCGAAGAAAGAGGAGGCTTGACCCTACACTTGGTGGTTAATAGAGCGGCAAACTTGTTGGAGGCCGACAATACAGGTGACATCAAGAAGGACGTCGTCCGATTTGTCGCGAGGAGAGGGACTTTCGGGGACTTCAACGTGCGAGTTGAAGTCCCCGAAAGAAGAACCTCTCTGAAGAACTCGACTTTCGCTCGAGAAGGAAGTCGTCTAGAAGGGTGTAAGGGGACTGACGCTGCTTGGGCGGGGAGGATCCTCATTCCAGAAGGATCGAACCACGTGGGAAGAACACCTACACGAAGATAGCCTCGAGCTCGGGAGAATACAGATCGAGCCTCCGGATGCACTGGATGCCCGACGGTTGGCAACCAGGACGTCACCACCTCGACTTCCACGATCCTTGCGGTAAACTGAGTGTGATGACAGGCCTATGACCTTTGCGTCTTCCGCTTCCTCTTCTAATCATGTTTTTATGAGAAGCGGAAATACCCAATTTGTTTGCGGATAGTTATTTCTATGGTGTAAAAAGGCGTGACCTCATTAAAACTCACAATATTATACTCTGTATCGCCCTGTATCTTTCTGTTTAGTTCTCGAAGTGGCGCATGCATGAGAGAGAAACTACTGGCATGCACACGAAGACAGGCAACAGGCGTGTCTTTAGTTGAGTAGGCATTGTAAGCATTGATAACAGATCGACATAAATTCAAATCCACGAGCAATATTTAATTACATGTTTCCTATAACATGTCTAAAATCTGAGCCCGGTGTAAACTTACGTTAGTTGCGACCGGAGTAAACTCTTTCACACCTAAATATTAAAAGCTAGAAGGAAAACATAAACAGTTCTCCCGAAGGACTGGCAAGTATTTGCACCTGCTTTTTTATGCCTATTCGTACGACGAACTTTGTTTAGGTTCAGAAGTAGTATTTACCTGGTTCGAGCACTCCAGTGACTGAATCTGGTACTGATGAAGCCATTATCACCTCTCCTGTCTAAACAAATTGTTTCATAAAGATCCAATTTTCCTCGGCCATTTCAATGGCGTAGCTCGTACGAGAGCTGGCAAAAAGAAACGTTCTCACATCTACTGTCGTGCGTCTGTGACTTCTATGTTCCGAGCGCAAGTCAGTTGTCTACACAGCCTGCAGGATGTAAGACATACTATGTTAACACGCCGGGTCGATAATATTGTGATCGATTGTTTTCGACCATGCTACGTCACAGTTAACGGAGACAAAGATCACGTAGCAACGGATACCGTATAAAGAAGCGCGCGTTCGCCGACTGGCGGCGGACATATGCAGGCTGAAATAAATGACGAACGATAGAAACCAACGTTCCTATGTCACCTCAGTTGTGGAACTACCGCGGAACGGGGTACCCCCATCAGTCACTTCAGTCCGCCTCCCGTCGTTTCGTTTGAAGCGCCATCTAGATTTTATTTTCATAGCTGCGTGTTTCATAGAGTACGGTGGAAGGACATCGAGACGCTGGGCTTCTAGACGTACGTATTCCATAGACAACACTGCAGTTACCATAGCAGCCGTGTGGCGCGTCGAACGGCGGGAGGCGAGTCGTGGTGCGCGGAAGGGGGGGGGGGGGTACTGCTCGTGCAAGCGGCGTCTATGAGCAGTGCCGTAATTGAGCTAATCTAATAACGTTGATATAAACATACTAAGCACACAGAAGCAGCCACGCACACAACTGATCTCGCGCAGTCACGCGCAGGACAACAGAGCGGCACGGGCCCTCCCTGGGACGGCAAAGCTTTATGACTTTCTTTTGCTTTCCGAGCTTCCCTGCACCTTTTTTGCGGAAAGCACGCAAAAAAGACCTAAATAGGCGGGGGACAGGAGCTAACCATCCAACACGGTCTTTCTAAGCTACAGCGTCGTTTCGGGTGTTCTTTGGGGAGACAAACAGCAACCTTACTCTTGCACGCAGCAAAAAAAAAAAAATCTTTCAGGGGCGCGAGTATTTGGACTCGACCTCACCCTGATCTCATAACGTACGGCCGTCGATGTACAGCCAACGCGCGTTGGGAAACAAAGAACCCAGAGAACAGACGGCTCTTGTTTGGAGAGAGCCTCGGGGGCAGGGTCCGCTGGCAGGGCCGGAACCGTTGGCTGCGACGAAGCAAACATTTTGCTTTGGGAGGGAGCTGACCGCCATTTGTTATTGTGTTCGCCATTCAACGGTTGGTTAAGTAATAAAATAGGCGTCAAACACAATGCAAAAGCATCGTTAAAACATATTTTATTTTTATTTATTTCGACGGATAAAGTCATTATGCACAAAATGCGTGTCCGCACCATTCTTGGGGGTTTCTGGTGGATATTTTGTTTCTTTGTTTTGAGCATTTTACTCAAACCTTTCTCCTTTGTTTACGTGATGACGCCATGCATCTTTTGATTCTTCCCACAAACTACTTGCACGCCGAACCAAAAACGCAAAAAGTCGTAAGCTGACGATGGGCGATCGGCGTTTGTGTCCGAACAGCCTCTTAAAACCAGCATTGGTAGATGCAAAGCCAGCTAGTTTTGTGTCTAATCATTAATTAACGTAGTATGCAATAAAGAAAAAAAATTGGCGTAGTGATAGAATCTCTAGCTCACAATCGTGGGGTCGCGGGTTCGATTACTGTTGGGGAGTGTTTATATATTTTTTTCTTTCTGCTAATTGTATTACTTTTTTTTTTTACAAATTGTGCTCCGCAGTATGAGTTGTACATTTCGTGGCCTTGTCGTCGGGAACCCCAGCTCTTATTCACATTACGAGTTAAAATCGCCGTCTGTGGCTTTTCCCGAAGGCGTTCGAAATGCGTCGTATTGAGGACGCCTTTCCTGGCATCTGCCGGAAAGTACAATCAGTGGCGCATAATGCACAGCACACCGAAATAATCGTCCTTGAACTGGCGATTGAGCTGCCGGCCAGTGGCAGGTAATGGCAACGGTCATCCTGTTGCTGCTGATCCGCATCCCTTGCTCCCTCCTCTTCACCCTGAGGCGCCCAGTATTGTCTCCAACCTGCTCCGCTCTGGTGGAAGCCCCCAAGCGAAAATCCTTCATAGCACGTGTAGTCAGGTTTTCTTCCGCCAAGCATGCACTGAGGAAACTTGGGACTCTAATGCCTGGTTCGAATGGTGCCAATTTGCTTGCGATTTCGCAGCTGCACCGCTGATCAGCACAGCCTCCACCACGTTTTCTTTTTCGCACGAATTCTGTTGCTACTGCGAAATTGCAAGTCGAATCCTGCCACCGGAATCGGGCGTAATAGCAGTCGCCGATTGCACGCTCGGTGTGCAATCGACGGCTGCACACCGAGCAACGCTGCTCGCTCTATCGAGGTTACATGCCACACACGCTAAGGTCCTTGAAGAGGACTCTACAAATGCTACGTATTTAATACCGGCTTAGTGTCAATGAAACAAGGCATTTTCACATGTAGTTCTTGCATTGTGCTGCATTTAAGGCCTTATCGCCTCACGAGGCAAACAACGATAACGACATGAAGGAAAAGAGGGCGGGTATCCACTGCAACGAAGCTTCAACAATGAAGGACAAAGATGGGCGAGTTAAAACACGCCGTGAAATAACATTTCTAGGCATCTTTCGGATATTGTTCCACCTAGTAGGTTTTCTCCCCTCTCGTTTCTTCTTTCTCATTTGAGCTTTTGAGAACACGCTCCTTTCTGATGAGGCGGAGAGAAAGGGAAAGCCCCGAAAAAGTGCTCCGAGACTCCCAGAAGCCGAGTGGGCACACGTACGCAGCTATGAGAACAGAGAGCGAAAGCGCGTACTCCACAACCTAAGCACTTGGAACAGTCCCTAGCCCGGCTAGTTTCGATAGGCACTGCACAGGGTGAGCGGTCCTACTGCACCGAATAACTTGCTACTCTTTAGCTTAGAGACGAACCGCAGTTAGATAATATAGTAAGGGTGCAGGCGAGCTGGTGAATGTTAATCATGTTGAATAAACCTGAGACTGTGAGACTGTGGAATAAAGAGGCATGTTTTGCGATTTCCGAGAACTCATAGATCGCAAAACATGACGACGAATGTAACAACTGCACTGCGATTTGGTCGGAGTGAAATATCATTCACAAGGAGAGGAATGATGCAAAAAGACTAGCAAGGGAGGCGGTGCGGTTAAATCTCTCGCTAATTGAATAAGTCAGGCTTCGTTACAGTTCGGTAAAAATTCCAAGAGATTTTTAAAAATATAACTTCTTTTTCGTGATCGAGATGTGTGTTTTGAGCACCTTTGCCCCGTTCCAGGTTCAGTGTGTGTCATCCTGTCATCGCTTAGATATTCTTTTTTCGTTTCAGCGAAATTGGCATTTTTTGTGAATTTTTGTTACAATAGAGTAGGTACTGATCCTTTTCTTAAATTATGGGGGAGATTGTAGAGTTATCTTTGTGAATCGGCATGAAGGCCGTCCATAGTACTACTTTGTGTATTGGAGGCTTTGGCGTTTGAACTGGTTAGAGGTTGCCCCTTTGTGTTGGTGGTGGCTGATTGTGAGCTATAAAAGGAGGCGGACTAAATAATCCGGGTAGCTGAGTTTGAGACGTCGTCTTGCCCATTTTCTGTTCCTTCGACTTATATGTTCATTTCTGCCCCAGTCTCAGGTTTATTCAACGTGGTCGCAGTTAGATATCAAAATTAGCAACTACGACTGGAATAGCCCTTTAACTTCGGTTCAGCCATCAACGTTGTACGATAGTTTGTTGATCTGATTTCTTAGTTTACATCTACGTGCAAAAAGAATGTAATAATTAACAGACGTAAGCCGGATCAGGAATGGATTACGTCAGACATTTTAGTGACTATAAGTTATAAGGATTTTCTTTGGAGACGTTGCAAAGAGTCATCAAGCATTTTAGCGTTGAAGGAAGAGTTTAAAATAGCGAGGAAGAAAGCGTTCGCATTAGTTCGTTCTTCAAAGCGCAAATACTTCATAAAAGAATTTGAAAAAAAAAATCGTTTTGACACAGCAAAATTTTTGGAGATAGATAATTGAGCTCGTGGCGGCAAAAAATACGTTCAAATGATGAGATGACAAGTAAGCCTGTCGCGTCTGTGAAGCTAACAAAATTTAAAAACTTCAGCGCTTTTTTTGTTTTGCTCTTACTTTCGGTGCAGTTTAAGATAGTAATAATGTTTTAACGCATACTTTGCACAATTACAATCTAGCTTCAGCTCTTCTGCCTTTCCGCACTGAAAGTGAGCTGCGAGATTATTTATTGTTCTTTCCAGAAAATAAATCACCAGGCTTCATAAAGTTCAGGTATGAGATCCGCGCAGAAATTATGAAGAACGTTTAAATATGTATTGTTAGGAATATTGAATGGTATCATCGAGACCGGAATTTGACCGACAAAAATGAAAACGGCAATTGCTATGCCATTTACAAGGGAGGGGCAGCGGATGATTTTAAAAACTACCGTCCTCTTTCAGTTTTGTCGCGCCTGGCGAATTTACTAGGAAAACACCATTTGAGGGCAATGACTGGTTTCGTAAAAGGTTTTTCTTATTTTCCGATCATCACTGTGGTTTTGTTGCGGAACGAGGAACCGAAGCGCGATTGGAAAGTTTTGAAGATTGCTTACATACAAGTTTTGATGATAACATGTTTATTTGTACCGTGTTCTTGTATGTATTCAAATCCTTCGATATGTATAAATCAGAACATTTTTTGTTCCAAACTATCGAGTGAGCATGGGGGCACCGGTAACATGCAACGACTCATGGAATCCTCTTTTTGGTTGTACAGGCCACGGTCAGCTTTACAATCTCGGCTTTCGGGCAGCTGACAGCCATGGATGGAGCGGCGCCAATTTTTCTTCAAGCACGCGTACCGAGTTTCTACGCTCAGCTTGGCGGTGACTTTCTACTTTGTGGAAGTGCGTCGTATCTACCGACAAGTCACCGAACGAGCTTTGGCCATTTATTTGACCTCCCATCATCGGCAACAACCGCAACGACATCGAGACCATCACCTACGGATATAAACGCCTGGCATCACTTCGCTACTCCGAGTGAGCACGGGGACAAAGGTAACACGCCAACGACTCATGGAACCCTCTTCTTGTTTGTACAGGTTGGTTCAACCCCTTCATTGCATGGAAAACTATCTAGCGTCATTTTTTTGCTGGCGTTCCCGTGCTCAAAAGCGCTACTTGTAACCATGTACGATTGTGTTGACGTCATTAGTCTACTTCTACTAACCTCCGGAGATGTGGAAACTAACCCTGGCCCAATGAGTGAGAGTCAGCTAATACAATTTAATGAGATGCATCAAATGCTAGTCGATCTGAATACACGATCAGTGCAAATGCAACTGCTCCAATCAGGAATCCTATCATCCATCAACGAAATTAAAATAAAACCAGATATGAATGCAGGCTACTGTGGCTGGTATGAACTCGAGACTGCTCAAAGTGGCAAGCAACTCCTACATTCCTTAATATGCTTGGATACCTCGGAATATGGATCCTTGTTTTTGACACAACGTTTATGTTCGCCTAGTCTATCATTAAGACGACGCTTCATTTGACCTATATAGCACAAACCACAATCAAAGGGGACCTTGTAGACTACACATGAAACATATTTATTTATTTATTTATTTATCTTTTTACCCTCAAGGTCCAAAGACATTACAGAGGGAGTGGGAAATACAAAGGAGTAACAACAGGCAAAATAAGCATAGTCATATATAAAAAAATAACAAGTTATATAGAGCGTCTTTAAAAATGCAAAGGTCATCAATGGTGGCAATGTCATGAGGAAGGTGGTTCCATTCTACAGAAGTGCGCGGAATGAATAAATAAAAAAATGCATTAGTATTGCATGGAAAGACGCCCACTTTGTTCTTATCATCTTAACGACGGGAAATATAATACGAAGAGTTCGTAGATTGTGACGCATGGCCGGATTATGATACATTTTGTGAAAAAGGGACAGACGAGCATATTGTCTACGTAAAGCAAGAGTGGGTAATGATAACGATAGTTTCATGAAGGTTACACTAGAAGTACGGTGGTAGTTGGAAAGTATGAAACGTGCGGATTTGTTCTGGACGGCCTCCAATGATTGAACTAGGTATTCCATGCCGGGGTCCCAAACGGAGGCTGCGTATTCCAGCTTCGATCTAACAAGTGAATTATAAAGAAGAAGTTTGAGAGATGACGGCACTGAACTAAAGTTCCTTCCTAAAAAGCCTAGCATGCGGTTAGCATTGTTAATAACATGTTCAATATGAATATTCCATGAAAAATCAGATGTTATGTGGATGCCAAGGTATTTATAACAGTGCACGGGCTCCAGTGGAGCGCTATTAAGGTAGTAAGTAGGACAAACGGCATCACGACGGGACACACGCATTGGCTTGCACTTGGTGATGTTTAGTTCCATTAGCCATGTGCGGCACCAGTTAGATATTGAGATTAGATCTGACTGCAATAAGGTTGTGTCACTGTCGGTAGACAATTTCCCGGTAAATAACGCAATCATCTGCAAATAAACACACAGAGGATGAAATGATGGCTGGCAGATCGTTGATGTAAATAAGAAAGAGTAATGGTCCTAAAACCGAACCTTGCGGAACACCAGAGTTAACAGGTGTTAAATGGGAATTAGAGCCATTAACAGTTACGAACTGTGAGCGATGAGACAGAAAATGTTGAACCCACTGAAGAACGCTTAAGTCAATATTAAGTTTACTCAGCTTAAAAAGCAATAATTGGTGACTGACCTTATCGAAAGCTTTCGAGAAATCGAAGAATACGCAGTCCGCCTGGGACCCGCTGTCAAGAATGGAATGCAGATTATGAGTGAAAGATAGAAGTTGCGTTTCACAGGAAAATGTTTTACGAAAGCCATGTTTGTACAGACTGAAAAATGCATTAGAATAAAGAAAGTTGGCAAGGTGGGAATAGATGACGTGTTCGAAAATTTTGCAAGGAACGCTTGTTAAAGATACTGGACGAAAGTTGTTGGGTGAATGCTTACTCCCGCCCTTGTGTAGAGGAACCACCCTCCCCACTTTCTAATCATCAGGCAGACATGATTCCTCTAAGGATTGCTGAAAAATTTTAGCCACAATGATAGATGAGTATTCCTTAGTGCTCTTTAAAAATTTAGAATTAATTTCATCAACACCAGTGGATGAGGACAGTTTAAGGGAATCAATTAGTTTAATTATACCTGCAGGATCAATTGATATTGGAAACATTGGGAAAAAGTTCGGTGATTGAAATTCCGGGTTGGGACAGTCTCCAACGGCGGAAAAAACCCTTGAAAATGTGTCGTTCAGTAAATTCGCACTATCATCTCTTGGCACCAACTCTCCATCCCCATCCGTTAGCGATACAAAATAACCTTCTTTCTGATTTACGACATTCCAAAACTGTTTGGGATTGTTCATTAACATCGACGGTAACATTGTAGTGAAAAAGGTAAACTTAGCATCTCTAACAGCATTGTTATAACTTTGTTTGGCTAGTTTATAGGATGTCCAACGACTTTCGCTTGTTGAGCCTTTTGCCGCACGGAACAAACGCTTCTTTTCATTGGCAAGTCTATTTAGAGTAACGTTATACCATGGTGACTTTACGACATATATTATGACATGACATGGAATGTACGTATTTTTAAGCCTGTGTACGATTTCTTTAAATAAATTCCAGTTGTATTGGACCGTGCGCTGGTCGAAAGTAAGCGAAAAGGAATCCATAAATACACAAAGTTGTTCGTTAATAGCTGCGAAATTGGCCTTACTATAATCTCTTATTAGGTTTGCGTTTTTAACAGGTTTGATTCTTTGAACTTTGAAATAAAAGTGCAATACTGAATGGTCACTAAGGCCGGACAAATAAGAAATTGGCGAGACAAGGTCGGGGCAAGTGGTAAGGACTAAGTCCAGTATACTTGAACTGCTCGCAGTAACTCTACTAGGCTGGTTAACTAGTTGACGAAGGTTGAAGTCTGAACACATGTTTACAAACTCGCTGCACTGAGATGAGGATAGGCTTGGAACAGGGTAATGGTCTAACCACACGATATTAGGAAATTGAAATCGCCGAAAAGAAAAATTGGGAGTCAGGAAAACGCGTTATTACAAGATGGATAGCATCATGTAACTTGTTTACGAAGCTGGAGCTACACTGAGGAGGACGGTAGCAAATACCAAGAATGCATATTTTAAAATTCATCACTACACACACCCAAGCAAGTGTGACACACATTTCCGTGTTTTTTTAAGCAACCTTTCTGGGCGAAAGCGAAAGGAGTCAACCGTTTAAAACTACTATCTCTGCTAAAGGCCATGGGGAAAGCAAACTTATCAGCGATTGATTTTAAGTTGTGTGAAATCTTATGGAAGAACGGTATGACTGGAAACCTTTTGTGCTTGGGCATTTTCAAATTTTTTTTTGTATTTTGAAACAATCACTGATAATTTTGGTTTACGCATGGCGTTTAGCATAGATAGTAGTTTGAAACGGTTGACTCCTTTCGCTTCCGCCCAGAAGGGTTGCTTAAAAAAACGCGGAAAAGTGTGTCATATACGTTTCATGTGTAGTCTACAAGGTCCCCTTTGATTGTGGTTTGTTCTATGTAGGTCTAACGAGGCGTTGTCTTAATGATTGACTAGGCGAACATAAACGTTGCGTCAAAAACAAGGATCCATATTCCGAGGTATCCGATCAAATTCAGGAATGTAAGAATTTCGTGCCATCATGGAACTTGACAACCACAATTGTAAACGAAAGAAACGACCACAAGCGCCTGCTGAAAGAGTCAATCGTGATAACCAAGCATGAAAATGAAGTGAACAAGGCCTCTTTGTCTTTGGAAGCGGTTTCTGAAACTTGTGGTATTTTTAGCTAAAAAGTGTTTTTGTTTTACTTATTTTATTTTACGACCCTTTTTTGTCCATTTGTATAGTCTTATAGCTGACTCCCTCAGTGAAGGGTCCAGTGCCGTTTGTAATTTGGCCGACATTTTTTGTTTTTTTCGATTGATGTGTTATTTTTGCTGCCGTCAGAAGGTTTGTTGGTTTGACTCCATTGTTAGAGATTCAGAGTGGTATATTTGGTTGATAGAGGTGACGTGAGGAAGGATTCCCTTTTCTTCCTTCTTTTTTCAACCATTTATAACCGCTTGCGGCCTGAATATCAATTGAGACGGAAGATCCAACGAGTCAAAATATCCAATTGGTCACGTGACAGGCGAGACGGAATATCCATCGAGAAGAAATGTCCAATTGAGACGGAAAGTCCAACGAGTCCGAATGTCCAACGAGACGCACGATCCAACCATGCCTGAATGTCCACCGTGACTGAATATCCATCGAGATGGAAGGTCCAACCAGGCCTGAATGTCCACCGCGACTGAATATCCAACGAGACGGAATATCCAACCAGGTCTACATGTCCACTGAGGCTGGATATCCAATGCGTTATGTTTATTTCATTCCTGTAATTTATGGAGCTAACTGCTCCCAAATAAATATTGATAAGCCAGGGCCTTTTTTTCATTGCACCTTTTTGTATCCTATGCAAAAGGGCTTGCTGAAATGCTCCAAATTATATTTAATAACGTAAATATCACATAAGATACGTGATCTCCGTGCAAAAACTGAATGGGGAAAGAGTTTTTTTTTTCAGGTTTGTTCGCTCTTCGTAATAATGACTGATAGAGGCCCCGCAGGCTCAAAATGAATAAATAATAAAGATACAATAACAAAAGCAACCAAAGTCAACACCGAAGCTTAGCAGTGAAAGGCACCCCAGAAAGTATTTTAATAAAAAGAAAAAGAAAACCGGCTGCAAACCGAAACGAAAAGGATGCGAGAAACAAATAGTCTTCAACGCAGCGAAGCATCGTTAACTTCCTAAACAGGATTCAACACGGAGTCTAGAAAACAAACGCGACTGATCGCTCCGAAACCAAAAAGTAGGTGTACAACAAAGATGTCTTCAAAACTTTATATTCTAGACATACATGTCCCATTTGGGTCTAGGCCAACTCGTCAAAAGCCAACTCGTCGACGGCCAACTCGTCGGCGGCCCATTCGTCGAGTTGGCCAATTCGTCATAGGGCAACTCGTCAGGCCAACTGGTCGCGGTTGTTTCAAAGCCACAATACATACTTTTGTCCTGAAATTTCGAACCAAATCCTGCCCTATAGTAATGCGTAATATCGCCATACGGTAATAGCCTCCAGCGTGCTCTTTCTTGTTAAGATAACAACTTGCAGCTTTCGCCGCTTTGACGGTGCAGTGGGAGGCGATCACTACGTCGCGCGTGTATCACTGGGCCGCGTGTTAACCTACACGGCCCACCCGTTCCCTCCGCTTCGTGGCGACAGTCTACGGCGGCTCATAACAGAAATGCTAACCCACCTGGTCCATCAGTCACGACGCTTCGCGGCGACAGTCTGCGACGGCTCATTACAAAAATTAATAAAACAAACAAAAGGACGATCCTGAAATGAACATTTCTGAACATGTTTCAAGATACTGTCCTGTCTTCGCAGTCTTGTAATTTTTCTTTCCGTCTTGTAACCTAAGAAGGGCGCTGTGTCCAAACACAAGTAAAAATATAGGTCAAAAGGTAAAAAGAAACTACGAACTTTAACCTCGGACCGTCATTCAACCCATTCGACGAATCGCCCTTTGACAGATTGCCCCTTTCGACAAGTTGCCCTTCGATGAATCGCCCTATTACGAACTGGCTTATTCGATGAATGGGCTGTCGACAAGTTGGCCGTCGACGAGTTGGCTTTCGACAAGTTGGCCAGATCCCGTCCCATTTCCTTTCCTTTCCGGTTTTAGACCAACGCTTTTTGCATTTTAGTGACCTCAAATCACAATTAAACGGTCAGCTAGACGATAGTGACAAAACACAGACAAGGATAAACAGAAACAGAGACATACACACCGCTGTTTCTGTTTCTCCTTGTCTGTGTTTTGTCCCTATCGTCTAGCTGACCGTTTAATTGTGAATTATGTACCAACTAGCTCAACTTCAACCCCAAATCAGTTGCCAGGTTAGAAAGGTTCACTCTTTGTTCTTGGTTCGATATAACAATGGTACAACACTTCCTTAGTGGGTTTAAACCCTAGACGTAGGTCACAAAGGGAAGACAAACAACGTGCATGATTTCGTGCAAGATAAAGCGTGTGACTGACGTTTGCCTAGGACTTTTTCAGTGAAAATAGGAAACATTGCTAGAAAAATTTTTTTAGAAACCGGTGTTTTTTTGTTTTGTTTTGAACGATTTTTATTACCGTCACCGGCGGATATTTATCGGTGATTGTCGGTTCAAATCTACATGACCTTTCCAGTGAAAAGCACCAGCGCTTGCTCGAAAATATAAAAGAACGGGGGTTTTAGGTTTTAATCGATTTTGTATTTTCGCCACCGGCGGATGTATATCGGTGTTTGTCGGTTAAAACCGGGAAGTATACAGCCTAGGCCCTATACTTCATCCACCCCAAACTTGGGGTGGCGGAGAAAAGCTCACCGGAAAAATGCTCACCGGAGAAAAGCTCACCGGAGAAAAGCTCCCCGGAGAAAAGCTCCCCGGAGAAAAACTCACCGGAGATAAGCTCACCGGAGAAAAGCTCACCGCAAAGCTGGCAGATGCGGAGAAAAGCTCACCAACCTTTGAGCAAATGCGGAGAAAAGCTCACCGATTTTTTTTAACTTAGCGGATTCTGCGTCAAACGTTGTAATTTAACACAATTCGCATTCGTCACTTCATTAAAAACATGTCCTCTTTCTTTGTGATATTCTTGAAGTTCATTGGGCATATTTACGTAATCCACAGAAATTAGCAATCACCCATTTTGTATATTAATGAAGCCGCCAGTATAAAATCAAAACCTCGTACACCGGTAAAAAAAAGAACAATTTATTAACAACTTGCAGTGCGCCGTCGCTAGCTCCGTCGAATAAGGAGGTTTGTTCTTTGCGAGCTAATATGAATAGTGGTGTGTGAACCGTTTCAGCTGCAAATATTGCGTAGTGCCTAATATTGCGTACTACCTTATATTGCGTAGTGCCTAATAGATAATTAGGTGATGATGTAATCAGGGTCGGCTACGCTGTTTTCTTTCTGTTAATTTCACTAACAAAACTTCAGTTGCGAGAACAGCTTCGTCCTGTCGTGTTTGTTGTCTTCACTCCGTCGTCGTCGTGTGAGCGGTTTTCATCATGTATAACGTTTACCAACTCGCCCAATTCGCTACCTTACAGAAGACTAGTTCTTATATAGGTCACGAGTAACAACGGTGACAGTGTGCAGCCTGAAGGTCATGGGTGGCTCACCGTAGAAGGGCACTATCACACAAAGACAACGCGGGGAAACACCAGCACGAACGGCTAGAAAGCGTTCATGTTCATGGAAGAAAAAGCCTCAATATCCTACTGACTGTATTATCCTGTTTTCAAAGGTTAACAATAGCTTCAAAGAGAATTTCAGGCACCGCGTTGTTGCGCATGCACTTTCGGATTTTCGGCATTTACAGTTTTGATTTTTAGGTTTTAGGCAGACATTACTAAGTTTTCGAACTTTTTCCTGTTCTTCAAGTTCATAAAGTTTTCAGTTAAGCGCCGTTCACACATATGCGACCGACTAAGACCGAGAAAGACCAGACCGGTTTTTAAGCCTTTTGCGACGTCTTAGGACCGGATGCGCTGCAGCGGAGCTGGTCCTAAGACGTCGCAAGAGGCTTATAAACCGGTCTGGTCTCTCTCGGTCGTACTCGGTCGCATATATGTGAACGGCGCTTTATGCTTTCGTTGCCTAGAGAGTAGGCCACAGAAAACATTCGCCCGCAATTATTAATTTGGGAGCAATATACCCAATAAGCTTGACAAATAATACAAAAAAGGTCATTTTCGATTTTACAAAGCTGAGGAATTTTAATGATAATAAATTGATATATGTTACGCATGATCCAACAGCCTCCATATAAAAAGAAGAAAAAAATCGGTGAGCTTTTCTCCGCATACGCTCAATGGCCAGTGAGCTTTTCTCCGCATCCGCCGGTTTTGCGGTGAGCTTTTCTCCGGTGAGCTTTTCTCCGGGATTCCCAAACTTGAGACTGCGGTGGAAGCTACGTCCTACGCCTCTCTTTCGCCACGCCATCACGCTCCCGCTCTTACCCAAGCAGACAGCCGGGTCAAGTGATAATAGAGAGGCGGCTGATTGGTCCGGCGGGCACGTAGCTCCCACTGCAGTCTCAGCCGCCATCTTAACCAAGCACCCAGCCAAGGTGTCTCGGCAGAGGCCGAAAAGGGTTGGTAGAGGAGGCACCGGGGAACAAGGACACCCGAATTCCCCTGACAACCCCAAAAAGCAGACCCTGGCGGGAGGAAGCTATGTACGCCCCGAGGGGTGTAGCACTATTGACCCTCGTCCAGAATTCCCGTCGCAAAATCCCTGCGTCATTATCCCTACGTTTCGAAAACCCCACGTTCAATTCCCTTGTCCGTATTCCCCAAGTGCCAAAAGCCCCGTCCTCACTGTCCCCGTTCCGCCTTCTTCGCGCTTCAACCAGCATTGTTCTATGTATTTACCTAATCCGTTGAGGGTCTACAAAGGATCTTTTAAGTGAAAGAAACAACAAAATAAGGTTAACATGAACCGCAACAAAACTTAGAATGACGTACTACAAGTGGCCAATTGCATAAATCTGCATAGCGATGCACCCAGCCGTCATAGAAGTAGAGAGACAGAGACGTAGAATTATAGACTTTATCTACCTAGATGGATACAAATATTTTTACCACGACGTATAAATGTAATTAGTGTTTAGTGCTGTATGTGTAGTAAGTACGGCGCCATGAGCTGCGGGTTAACAGTTTTGACAGAAACGTCGGGACTGTGAATCCGCGTGTGCTTCAGAGTCAACTAAAGCTTTGGTTTAATGCTTATCCATGAAAACGGTAATCTTAAATGTTTTGCCAGTCACTGATATTTTCTGTTTGTTCTCACTCGTAATCGCGCTGCAGAACCCAGGGATCCTGGGTTCAATCCCCACCCCTGCCCGTTTCGATCTGAATGAGCATCGTTCCGGCGTGCGGTCGTGTATCACTACTGCGTGTTCCCCGTTAAAAACCCCAGGCTAGCGGTTGTACTGCACTGGCTAAATTGCTTATCTACCGCAAAGACACCAGACGCCCACTGAGGCAGACTAACTTCCGGCTGTATAAACACAAAACGATTTTGCTTACGTGTAACATTACAAGACGTGAATGTGTATAGAGTACACCTGAGGAACGGGAAGCTTTATCCAATTATTTGTTACTTGAGTCCCGGGTACGGCATAACTGTTATACAAGCTCGCGTGCACACTTACTGTCTCTTAGTTAAAACTCCGCCCTCGCGCTGAGGACCTGGCCATCTGACACGGGGGATTTGCGTCATGGGCTTCTGCAGCTGGGGATTTTGAAAGCGGGGCAAAAAGGCCGGGGCGTTAGCCGCAGGGCATATGACACGGGGTTTTCGAAATCGGGTGCTTTCATGAAGCCCCCCCCCCCCCCGAAACACGCGTAAGCCGGCGAAGGCCACACGCATCCCTCTCCAAAACGAACAATGGCCAGCGGTTTCTTCAAAGAGGATGGTCTATACATACGAATGAACAAGTTAAATCCAAGCGCAATCAATTATAAGCCGCTAGGCCATTTCAAAATTATGTTGATCTTAACAGACAAGTTTAACCAACCTGAATCCGCCAGAGTAACCAGCATTCTTTCTAAGAAATTTGAAGATCTACCAGCTCGATATATGTAAAAAATGCGAAACGCATTGCTCAAATTAGGTATGCACTTGATTACGTGGCGGGCGAGATGAATATTTATAGAATAATAATGTCCAACTGAGACAGAATGTCCAACGAGTCTGAATATCCAACAAGACGAAAGATCCAATTCAGACTGAATGTCTAACGAGTCTGAATGTCGAACGAGACGAAAGATCCAACCAGGCCTGAATGTCCAACGTGTCTAAATATCCAACGAGCCTGAACATTCGCTAGTGAATCTTTCGTCTCGTTGGATCTTTTCACTCGTTGGATATTCGGGCTCTGAATCCTTTATGACGGGTTCTGTCCTCAATAAAGATTTAGCTGTGTTTGAGACGTTCTCTTTCTATTCCTTCTCGTCGTCTGTCAATACCCTCAGTCTCGGGTTTTCCACGAAAATGTTTGATATACACCAGCTCACTTGCGCTCTCACATTCTGTTCATTCATTCGTTGTTGAAAAGTATGTTAAATAGTGTCGCGTTCGGCATGCCAGACGTTTCGAGTGCAGAGATATTTCAGGAACTTTACATACCACCATTTGAGAGACTCTCTTAGGAAACCGTAGTGCTACGCCATTTCTGAAGCTCCAATTTTAGGTCGCCTTATATTCAACAACGGCCAATGAGGCCGTCTGTTGGTTTTGAGGTACCGCGTATTCGTACATGTTACGGTGCGCGCACAAGAGTGTATAATTTGCTGCATATATTTTACCGCCTACTTGAATCATTTCTGCTTATAACATCGTGAAAAAGCTTAAGAAAGCGTTAAGAAATTTAGAGGAATAAAGTCAAATTTTAAAAGGCACTGCCTTTTTCTGTGTTGTTTATTTTTTTACATTGAGGTTGTATTGTGTCTAAGGTGTTGTTTCGTGTCTGTATCTTCTTGGCATAAGTTAATATGCACTGAGGTTTGAGAGAACGGGCGTGTTATAAAATGTAAATGCTTTTAATTAATCTTCTTCGTTATCTAATTTATCTGAATTCGTCACATGCCGAGCCAGGCACACAAGCCCTTGAGGCTTATTCCTGCTCGCTATTGTATCTTGTAAAAGGTTAATCCTATGAATAAAACTATGTTCTGTGTTCTAGATTGTAAGTTTTATGTACCGCAGACACGTTCACACGTGCCAACCTCAGCATAGTGATTGCTGACGTTGGCACGTGTCTCAATTTTGTGAATTTATTCTGCTGATGCAGTTCTTGTCAAATGTAATTATTTCGCTTAAAATATTCCATCAAACTCTGTTCTTGCTCAATATTGTGATAATATCAAAAAAAATCGCTGGAACTTTATACTATTGTACAACGAGAAAACAATTTGTTGAGAAAATTTAAGTTTTCTACAGCTGCCGATTGTTTACTTTACTAGCTGTTAGATATGATAATTGTTTGGTTTCAGCTGGCGAGTGTGCGCTCGTCAGCTGAAACCAAGCATTCGAGCTCGCAAGACACGCGATCGCAATTACTATGCCTACAAAAACGTATACATTGAAAGAGCGCTTCAATACTTGTTAGAAGTATTCCTTAAGAATATCGATAGAGCAAAAAGTGTGCATCATTCTTTAAAAAAGTGAGTAGGGTTCTAGGCATGCAAAACAAGGGCAGGCTGAAAATAAACATATTTTGCGGAAATCTGCCTGGCTGGGTGAGAATTGGTTCAGTTTTTCTTTTGGTTCGGGGTATTCGAGATTTGGTTGGAGCTATATTTTTTGGACTTAAAGAGCAGACTGGTTTCATGGTGCTTACACTCCCCCTCACAAATCTCTACAACGCAGAGAATGGCACAGTCACTTGATCCTTTCTTATTTGGATCCTTTTCTTGTACAGAAAATTACACAATGCAGGCGTCGTTTTTTAATGCCAGAGCTTTCCCCTATGCTCAATTTGACGGAGGCTTATTGTGGAGATGGCTTTCTTTAACCGATCTTTCAGTTGCACGTCAAAAGATGCCTACGGTGGTCGAAATTCATCACTAGTCCTCCGCTGGGGCGTGCCAGAAGCCCTTGGTTGGTTTGTTACGTAAAAATCTTAAACTACGATTTTGCAGTTGTCTTTTGCATATTTTCTTAGTATCCTCTAGGTGCTAGTATTTTTCAATTCAATTGAACTTTATTGACTCCAGTTTGGAGAAGGAGACAGGGGAAAAAGCTTCATTGCGTAGCTTGGCAGGTCCCTGCCTCCCATACAGACTTGAACAAATTAATCGGCACTTGCAAAAAAAAAAAACTACATACAGAACATTATACAGCTTTTCATATGATGAACAGTACAGAACTTTTAAAATATTATTTGTTGTTAAAATACAATTGTCTAATTTAATTATTTAACATATTTTCTATGTGAATATTGTTTTAATGAGTTAATTAATGGTAGATGGTACAGTATACTGGAGCATTTGAAATCCGTCATTGGTTCTGGGATGCGGCACTCTCCAGTGCTCTGAAGAGTGCCGCATTGAATTGAATGCCGGAATTGAATTGAATTGAATTGAAATTGAAAAAACTACACCTGAAGGCGTAATATGTTATACTAGGAATGTTTTAACTTCGAAATCACTCTGACTTCGCAGCGTTGTGTGCCATAATTATAAAAGTGCCCACGACATTCAAATTTAGCTGTACCGGCCTGGCTCTGAGGAGACTAGTGTCATGATCATCGGCGTGGTTATCAGTGGTACAACACAGATATATAATAGTGCATCTGCGCGTAAGACTCGTGTTTTTACTCTTCATGATGTACACAGAGCGTTGATGTCATGCATTTGTTAATGTCCTTGCTCTGATTTGCTTTGGTTTGTAGACATTTTGGCTACGTTTTCTTTTCGTAAGTATTCTATTCACGGCACGCACATAGCGCCATGCCTTTTCTGCAGGCGCGAAGCCTGGGTTCTGTTCTGCAGGGTAGTTTGCTCCTTACATTTCGAGGAGTCAGCTTTCCTGCGGCCTGGAGACCTCCGTCACAATGCGTTGCCAAGTGTGCTTCCCACAAAAGGTAACCAGACCAATAAACATTCCTTGCACTTTGTGACTAAGCATGGTTAACCCGCTCTTAAAAAAATAGCTACCACATGAGGCTGAAATATTGCATCTGTGGGTTCATAACATTTTTATATTATTTGCAGAGACGACACATGGCGACATTTCCAGCAAAAGCTCTCCAGGTGGAGCAGTTGTGCATGGTGAGCTTTTTCACTGTAACTAACATAAAGTGGCAGCAGCTGCCAGCACCACTGCATTACCTCATGGTCTTCATGACCTGAGCTTTTTGCAATAGAACTAGGTGAGATTAGCTGGAAAAAGCTGGTAGAACATGGTCAGAGGTACTGCTCGAAGTCCATTTCAGGCCCGTTTATAATGACATGTTTTATATTGTGGTGACATAATCAATGTTCATATCGGTCCACAGAGCATCTTTTGCAGTGTTTGGAAGTACTTTAAGTACAGTGTACTCAAAGTACTACTTCAAGTAGGTATAGGAAACTTGTACTTTACTTGAAGTAGCTAGATTCTCTGGAGTATGTACTTGTACTTTACTTAAAGTATTTTTTTCTGGTTACTTTCGGAGGAAAGTACAATTCCCGACTTCAAAGTACATTCCCCAAGTTTGGTTTTGTTAAATTTGTATAACGAGATTATGCTTTGTCAGCTCCGAAGAAATGCTGGGAGGGATATTGTACTCTCACCAGAAACGTGAGCAGACGACGCATCGCTCCGTTTGTTTTGGGGGCGGCTTTCCCGTAGCTTTTTGAACTCTCGCTACTTCTCGGTCGATCAGCGCAAGCGAGGAGGTTTAAGATATTAGGAGAGTAAAAATTAATCATAATGTAGCACCTGAGACTGGTGCGAAAAATTAAATTTTTAAGTCGAAGAAAAAGACAACAGAGGAAAACGTCACAATGTTTTGATACATTATCTTTTGTGTTTTCCTTCTATTTGAAAGTTCCTTAATTTTTTCGCATCCCAATCTCAGGTGTCACATAATAATTAATTATCACCAGCTTGCTTGCACACTCACTGTTCATTTTTTTATTAAGGAGAGGACACTCCTGTATGAGAGGATTGCTTGCGGAAGCTACGGGGCTGACGTCATGCTCTCTCCTAGTAAATTTAACCTCCTTAGGTGCAGCAATCCAGTGCAAGTGGCGCCAGATTCAGAAGAGGGACTTCTGAATTTGGCTCCATTCCTGCAAATAACTACTCTGTGGCCACTTGACTTTATCAAATATTCGCCGCTGTTTTTGAAAATAGTTCATGCGCCCCTGATTACACCTGGGCAATGCATACCAGTTAAAATATCACTAAATGAGAATGAAAGGGCATCATGAAAGATTGTGTTAAAAATACTTGTAATTTACTTTGAAAGTACATTGTATTTATAGTACTTTACTTCAAGTACATTGCACCCAGTGCACTTACTACTTTACTTGAAGTACATCACGTCTCATTTACTTTGTACTTTACTTGAAGTAGCTTTTAGATGTACTTTACCCAGCACTGATCTTTTGCTATGCCGACACCCAGTCTTCCCAAATAAGCTACCTATGAAAGAAAGTGATTTACACTTTGTGTTAAAACAGGCGAATTCACCATAAAGCAAAAGCTCTCCAGGTGCAGCAGTTGTGCGTTGCAAACGTCCAAGAGGAACCCTTTTGAGATGTTGTGATAGGAGTAGATTTCTTCATCTTGTCTTGGTTTCGATCTTGGGGATCTAACATAACGTGACCACGCACTTGTTTACAAATGTGATCGCTTCTAATTTTCGTGGTTATTTCTGGTTTCTTTTAATCCTTACACCTAACGATGGGCTACATATACATATATATATATATTTTAGTTCCGATCGGAGACTTTTTTCGCATCTCCTTGACGAAACAACATAAAATAATAAAGTATCGTCATATACGCAGTGTTCCTTTGCAGAAAATAATCTTCCTAAAAAAATTAAAAAAAACGATGCTTGTCAGAATAATTTCCGCTGTTTTTCCGATTAAACCCAGATAATTCCCTAACATTGATTGCATGATAAATTCGCTAAAACAAGCTAACGGTGGGCCAATTCAAAGAATAAAGCTACGCTTTTTTCTATTGGCCCAAGTAAACTACTCCAGTTTTCGTGATGACGTGTCTGACCTGCACACAAGGGCGCATGATTGAGGAAGATATATCTGCCTTTATGTAATCGCTATTGATACCATATGGTTTGTCCTATTTATTCAACCCAATGGAAAGACCAAGCTACCTGGCTTCATCTCTTATCAAGACACCACGGGAAAAGGCACAGCCACCCTGGTCAAGAACAACATTGCAGCTACCCACCATATCACAGCCGAGAGGGGCGTCGAACACACCCTGATTGAGGTCCACCCCAAGTCGACCAAGAAACAGGAAGAAGGTCTCTTCCTTCTCAACGGTTATTGTCGACCCAAGGCGAAGAAACCATGGGGCCTGGATGCCACATTCCCTGAAGCAATTCAACTAGCCACGGCCAAACCAAATTCCCCACTCCTCATCATGGGCGACTTCAACGCAGCACACCAGAAATAGGGTGCCATTGGAAGTCACCCCGGGTCAAAGAACTTGTTACAATTCAAATGGACAAGGACCTGGCACTTCTCAACGACCCTGACACACCAACCTGGCCGGGAACAAGCACTGCATGGGATACAAACCTGACCTTGCTTTTATGCTTGAGCCATATAAACTCAAGATCACCTGGAGTTCTCTGGACGAAAATCACAGATCAGATCACAACATCGTCCAAATTGCAGCCGCAGGGACCCAATACAAGACAATCATTTGCAAAGCACCTCACATGAACTGGGACAAACTTAGAAAAGCCCGAAATACCACTTCCTAAACGGACCTAGACTACAGTGATTGGGCAACTCAACTCGAACTAGACATCATCAGCCGCACCAGTGAACTTACAACTACCGAATACACCCCTTGTATTGACAACCATCTTCTTCACCTTTGGGAAGCCCGCCGATAGCTGACCAAAGATGGAAAAGACAAATACGCAAAAAAAACTACGGAAACGCATCGCAGAACTTAACGCCAAAGCTGCTGCCTACGCCACCGAGCTGGCCAAAGAAAACTGGCTAGAGATATGTTACGCGGTTAGTGGCCGCCTGTCCCTCAAGCAAATATGGAACCTTCTTCGCCACCTTTCTGACCCCACCAAAAGGAAATCGGAGGCCAGAAGGGGAATGACCCGCACTATCAATGTCTACAAGGGCACCCACCAACAGCTTATGGGCAGCCTGGCCGCTTTCTACCTCCGATGCAAAACACCCACATCTAAGATATCACACCCGGACTACACCGGCCGTCCCAACATGGCACTGGATGAGTCCATCACCATGCAAGAACCCAAAGAAGCCATGGCATCGACTAACAAGAATAGGGCACCAGGCGCCGACTCCATAACATACAAGGCCCTGACAAACTTGGAAGATGCTGGCCTTGACTCACTCCTAAACCACATGAACCACGGCTGGAGAACACAGTTCTATTCCCAAGAATGGACACACGCAACAGTGACCCTCATCCAAAAACCAGGCAAACCACTCACCATCGAAAAACCTTAGACCTATCTCCCTAACCTCCTGCGTGGGCACGTTATTGGAGAAAGCTATCAAAGGCCGACTCCAGAACTTCCTCGAAAAAGATGGAGCAATTCCCACATAACAAGGTTGGCTTCCACCGACACCTTAGTACTCAAGACGTCCTCCTCCAACTAAAGGAGGACGTATTCGACAAGACCGCCCGGAACACCCAGAGAGGCATATTGGCACTGGACCTCAAAGGGCGTATGATGACGTGCTTCACGATGGGATCCTCTCCACCCTTCAACGACACTGACTGCGGCGACGCGCCTACAACTACATTCGATCCTTCTTAACGGGACGCCTAGCCCAAATCAAGATAGGTGACTTGAGTCGGACACCTTCCAGATCGGTGAAAGGGCCGCCCCACATAAAGCAGTCATCTCTCCACTCCTCTTGAATCTCAATCTTCTTCACCTACCGCATAAACTGCAACACATCCCAAATCTCAAGGTCGCCTTCTACGCAGACATTACCTTATGGACTCTCGAAACTGGACTCCCTGGACAAGCTCCAAGATACACTCCAGGAAGCAGCAGACATTATTACCAAACATGTGCACGCCATGGGCCTTAGACGTGCACCCCAGAAGACAGAACTACTCCTTATAAATAGAGGCAACTCTCAAGACCCGACAGTCCAACAAGTCTACCTCACCATAGAAGGCCAAGAGGTATACCTGACAGACAAGCCAGTCCGACTCCTGGGCCTCCACATACAAGCCAACAACAGATGGACTCATCAAATCCACCTGATCAAGCAACAATTGGACCAACTAGGCCATATGATTCGAAGAGTAGACCACTGGACATAGGGGAAGGAGGGAAGCAGACACCCTTCTGCCTGGTGCAAGCCTTCGACATATCCCGCATAGTCTACATGGCTCCATACATTATTCTTCCTCAAAATGGAACAAGCCTGGTTGGAAACTACCATACGAAAAGTCACCGAAACGGCCCTACATCTTCCAGCCTAGACACCCACGCAGAGACTCATGGAGATGGGGGCCCACAACACGCTCACAGAATTGGTTGAAGCCCACCGCGTCAACCAGCTATTCAGACTCGGCAAAACACCTCCTGGAAGGGCCATGCTCTCCCAACTCAATCTCACCCCCATCCATGTCGAAAAAGAGTCCAGGAAAACACAGCCCGCTTTGTGGTCACTTATAGACGTCCGCCCACTTTCCAAGAACATGCACCCCACGAAGCACAAGGGAAGGCGAGAATCACGTGCCAAAGCGCTCAGCAAGATGCTTCAAAACAAAACCGCGTTTTGACAGTACCAATAGCACCTTCCCCACCTTGGTGACGATGTTCTTTCTACCTTCCATAAATACCTTGATTCGTTATGACTTACCCACGAACTTCCGGTCGAGTATTCAATACGATTCTTAGACCTTCGATTGTTTCTTACAAATTCGTCACATCTGCTGGTCTTATAAACCGAGCGACAAAAAGCCACTACTTAATCATAGTTCCGCTCACTCAAAAACTTGTTAAACGAGGCATTGCTAAGCTCTGCCTCCAAAAACTCTCACGAAATCCTGCGTGCACATAATCGATATGAGCTTCAAAACTCAAACAACTCGAATGATTTCAGCAGGATACCCTTCGTCGTTATTAATTCCAGTCTCTGAATGCCTACTTAAGGAGGTCAAGCAATCAGAAGCTACTAACTACAAAACAAGAGAGACGCACTATAAGGCCTGTCATACTGCCCTAAGTTCACAACCTGTCTCACAAGCTTAAAAAGGTAGAAAGTAGAGTCAACGTCGACGTTGTTTTCTCTGCTCCGCAAAAAGCTTTCCAGCCTATGCTAGCGGGTGAATGGCCCATCTATTCTACCACAGTGCTGCAACAAAAAGCAAAAGACCAAGTTCGTTTCCTGTGCAGAAGGAGTGATATATTATTTTTCTCTTACCAGTGGGAAGCGTTACGTTGGGCAGACGGGGCGCTGTCTTAACGATAGGCTTCGAGAACATAACAACAACGCCATGTAACGCTAACTCAGGTCATCTGGGCATTCATTGCAGAGATTGTGGATCCTCCCCCCTTCTAAACAATTGCACAGTACTGGGACGAAGCAAGAACAAACTAACTAGAGAAATTATCGAAGCCGCTAGCATAGACCTGCTAGATGGATTATGTGTTAGTACCCCATCGATTAGCTTATCCAAAAAATAGTTAGATTATTTAGGAAAACCTCCTTAGTAACTCTTACTGTAGTAGGACCTGATCTTATTCTCTGTCATTTCTTTCTTTTTTCTTTTTATTTTGTATTTTACAGAATGACTTGCTATCTTTTATTGATACATGTTCCGCTGATGTCATTTTGGGATGTGAGACATGGCCCAACTCAGGCATAGAAAATTCAGAGTTGGCATTTGCAGAGCTGTTTTCAGTCTATCGAAAGAGACCGGTCTTACTCCAGGGGAGGTGAGGTTATGATCGCCTTAAGGGAGGACTCACCCCGTACCGTCATGTCCGCTCTTTCTCAAAGATGGCGCTGGAGTTTGGCCGGACGAAGTAAAAACACGCAAGAAAACAGGGGTGGGGGCAAAGTGACAGACAAGCAGTCTAACCAATCCTCGCCGCTTGGACTGTGACGTCTTGAAACAGGGTGGTGTGAACAGGGTAGGAAAGTGGGGTGGGAGCGGGGGGGGGGGGGCGCTCTCCCGCGATCATCTTCCGGCGACCTTGAGAGTTTGTCCAAAGGCACGGAAGATCGGGGAAACTAGTCGGGGTCTTTTTTGAGAGAACGAAGCGGCTATCCCCTCTTTCGCGTGAGCCTTGTCGACTCTTTACGGAAAGCGGAAAAGAAGGCCCTGGAAGGTGCTAGTTAGTGGTGCCACTGGTGTGGCTAGTGATGCCTAACTTTATAAATTTATCTCTTGACCTAAATGTTTTTTTTTTCTTTGCTCTGACTTTGTCATTTAAAGACTGGTCTGCAGAAATAAAAAGCCGGTGGAAAGGGATATTCAGCTTCACTGTGGACAATGCCAAGTGCGGTTTAGTGAGATCGCTGAGTTTTACGACACAGACTATCGTGCCAACGGCTTTTGTGGTCTGGTATTTAGGATGTGGCGAGGAAGCAGACCAACGTCGCAAAACTGAACCCTTGTGGCTAACAGGTCGCACAACCTCAAAGGGCACAGTTGGTTTTCATTATTCTCGAAAGACAACTATATAGTTCTAAACGAGCTCCGAAGCAATCACATAAATAGTTTATTGTGCCGGGATATTTGTGTCCTGTCCTGTTTCCTATATGAAATAATATTAGAGAATAACTGAGGCAAGGCAACAAAGAACGCAGTAATTATAGTTCTTTCGATTCAAGTTTTTTATTATGCAACCCGCTTGTACAAAACAAGTCCTACAAAAGTAGCTACGTCAAAAGCTCGAGCTTATACTCACATAGCTTGGTTTGTTATGTGTTTATTTTTGCTCAAAATCGGCAGACAATTCTTGCCATCTGTTTTTCGCCAAGTTTATTTTTAATCTGTATTTATTTTATACACCTCCGCGATTTTGGGTATTTTCAGCGCTTTTCATCTTATAACTTGAATAATAAATAACTGGGAATATTTTAACAAAATATGTAACGCAGCTATCCTAACTATCGCTGCTAAGCAGAGCAGCCCGGACCCCAGCGCGTCCTCCCCGCACGCCGAAAACCGCAAGTTCCGGTCCGACCACGGCGACGCGACCCGTCTTTCCAGGACCACTCCGAAAGCGCTCCCCCTCTCCCCCGTCTTTCAAGACGGCGACTCTGTTCCTTCCCCTGCGGTAGATGGGACCTCCAGGCGTGTCTCTTTACTTTCCCTCTCCATCTCCGAGATGTTCGCTGGAGCAATACACAGACACTTTTGAGGGAACCCACTCCTCGTTCCTCACAAGGATACAGAATGTCCCCCAGCTATCTCGAACTATAGGTTAGCGGACTTCTTTCCAAAGCGCCGGTATTTTTATTGAGCCTAATTATTTAATTGATTAAATCTAACTAGGTACCTTTTTAAATATTGCTTCGGGAAAGAAGGTGTCAATTGGAAAGTTGTAGGAGCCCTGAGAAACGCTCGGTGGAGGGAGTTGCTTGTATGCGTGCTTGCGGACATTTCTGGTGCGTCCGGACACCGAAATGTCCGCACACGCACGCATACAAGAAACCATATCTCTGATCGAAACTTTCAAGGTGTGTCGATGAAATGAAAGCTGTCTCATTACGACAAAAGGTTGGAGCGTCGACGGACCGATCATTTCGAGGAAGCGTCGTTTGGTGCCAGCGTGATTGCCGCCGAATTGTTTTACCGGATACATGGTTGTGTACAAAAGGTTTGTACTACAATAGGCTCGGAGAACACCGCGCGGCACTCGTATGCATCCAATATGTTACCCCCGCTGGCGATATTCGCCGACGATCAAATGCCAGCGCTAAGACATTCCTATTTAGTAGCTGTTGGCAATATATGCTCAATTCACGGGGGATGTCGGACTTCTCATAAGGACAATATACCAACACTTTAAAAGTGAAAGTCGGCAGGCATTTACAGACAAACATACTGAAGACTCCAAACCCTAAATGTACGCTCACACTTAGACAACTAATAATAAAGCAAACAAGATAATTTTCTAGCTGTGTACACGCGCGCACACGCACGTGCATGCATAGTCGCCCGCTCACGGTCGTACACGGATGCGCACCCTCACATATGCATGCACGCACGCCTTCGCACAAACGCACGTGTAAGCGCCGTCACGTACTACCCACACACTTATGTAGGCGCTATCCCGCACGCGCAGAGGCACGCGCAGACGCACGCGCACGCACGCATGCACGCGTACAAGAAAACATATTTTTCAACGAAACGTTCCAAATTGTGTCCATGAAACGAAAGAAAGCAGTCTCGTTCGGACGAAAAGATTTGTCGATGGAACATACCGATTAGCCAATGAAACGTCGTTTAATGAACAACGTGATCGCCGCCAAAGATTTTACCGCATTTATTATCTTTGGTTGTGTGCAGAAAGGCATGGACTACACTGGGCTCGGAGAACACTTCCGCGAAGTCGCATACGCTGTATTTATATTTAAAAATATACTTTTTTTTCAACGCCCTGATCGCAAGGCGGACATTTCACCACGCAGCGACTGCGTGGATTTCTCCACGCAGCAAGCAACCAAGTGTCCGTTGGTGGGTCAAGCTGACAAGGGCACGAGGCCCTTCACTTTACCGCCCTCCACAGCAGCGCGAGTACCAGCCGTTGCTCCGGGACGCGCGGGACAGAGCATGATACAACGACATGCCGCCCCCACCCCACTCACAACAAAAAAAAACAAAACAAAAAAAAAAACGTTGTGAGGAAACGGGAACAATGAAACGCGCCACACATTCGGCTCGACGGTCTACGCGAGCTGTAAAAGGAGGAGAACATGGGCGGAGCCTCATCTCAAGTTTACAAGAATTTACTACAACGACAAGAGCAAACTACAAAAGGACTCTCTTTCTGGACAGCGAGCGCCATCCAGGGCAAACTAGCTGAACTAGCTAGTTTGTCGTGACAGTTTCGTGAACAAATGCTCTGAAATTTAATTTTTGGAAACTATTATTTCACGTCTGTGATCTAGAGTACACTTTCCACAGTGTGGATTTGTCTAAAATTGATTATAAGCGCCGCATTTACTAAAAAAATATATATATTTTTTAGATTTTCTAATGCATTTCTATGAGGAAAAAAGGGTTTCACAGTTTATTTTTTTTATTTCAGTGCATAATTGATATAGTTTAAAAACTAAGTAATCCACGCCGTTAAGAACACTTACGTGACTCTGTGAAACGCTTGTTGCTTTTCTGTGATGATTTTCAAGACAGCTAGTCATGAAATAGCAAGTCCCATAGGAATCTGATGAGGTGAGTCCCCCTTAAGTAATTAAGAGACTCTGCCCGGAGTCCGGTGGTCTGTATCACACTCCGACTAAGCACCTTTGAAATCCTATTCCGGTTGTAACCCACAGCATCTCAAGCGCTCTATCAACTGGGATAAATGACGGATCGGAATGCACTTTCTTAAGGGGGACTCACCTCATCAGATTCCTATGGGACTTACTATTTCATGACTAGCTGTCTTAAAAATCATCACAGAAAAGCAACAAGCGTTTTACAGAGTCACGTAAGTGTTCTTAACGGCATGGATTACTTAGTTTTTAAATATATCAATTATGCACTGAAATAAAAAATAAACTGTGAAACCCTTTTTCCTCATAGAAATGCATTAGAAAATCTAAAAATATATATTTTTTTAGTAAATGCGGCGCTATAATTAATTTTAGACAAATCCACACTGTGGAAAGTGTATTCTAGATCACAGACGTGAAATAATATTTTCCAAAAATTAAATTTCAGAGCATTTGTTCACGAAACTGTCACGACAAACTAGCTAGTTCAGCTAGTTTGCCCTGGATGGCGCTCGCTGTCTAGAAAGAGAGTCTTTTTGTAGTTTGCTCTTGTCGTTGTAGTATATTCTTGTAAACTTGAGATGAGGCTCCGCCCATGTTCCTCCTCCTTTTTACAGCTCGCGTAGACCGTCGAGCTGGATGTGTGGCGCGTTTCGTTGTTCCCGTTTCCTCACAACGTTTTTTTTCTCTTTTTCTTTTTTTTTTTGTGTGAGGTGGGGTGGGGGGGCATGTCGTTATATCAGCTCTGTCCCGCGCGTCTCGGAGCAACGGGCTGGTACTGCGCTGGTATGGAGGGCGGCAAAGTGAAGGGCCTCGTGCCCTTGTCAGCTTGACCCAACAACGGACACTTGGTTGCTTGCTGCGTGGAGAAATCCACGCAGTCGCTGCGTGGAGAAATGTACGCCTTGTGATCAGGGCGTTGAAAAAAAAAGTATATTTTTAAATATAAATACAGCGTATGCGACTTCGCGGAAGTGTTCTCCGAGCCCAGTGTAGTCCATACCTTTCTGCACACAACCATAGATAATAAATGCGGTAAAATCTTTGGCGGCGATCATGTTGTTCATTAAACGACGTTTCATTGGCTAATCGGTATGTTCCATCGACAAATCTTTTCGTCCGAACGAGACTGCTTTCTTTCGTTTTATGGACACAATTTGGAACTTTTCGTTGAAAAATATGTTTTCTTGTACGCGTGCATGCGTGCGTGCGTGCGCGTGCGTCTGCGCGTGCGGGCTAGCGCCTACATAAGTGTGTGGGTAGTACGTGACGGCGCTTACACGTGCGTTCGTGCGAAGGCGTGCGTGCATGCATATGTGAGGGTGCGCATCCGTGTACGACCGTGAGCGGGCGACTATGCATGCACGTGCGTGTGCGCGCGTGTACACAGCTAGAAAATTATCTTGTTTGTTTTATTATTAGTTGTCTAAGTGTGAGCGTACATTTAGGGTTTGGAGTCTTCAATGTTCGTCTGTAAATGCCTGCCGACTTTCACTTTTAAAGTGTTGGTATATTGTCCTTATGAGAAGTCCGACATCCCCCGTGAATTGAGCATATATTGCCAACAGCTACTAAATAGGAATGTCTTAGCGCTGACAATATTTCGTCGGCGAATATCGCCAGCGGGGGTAACAGATTGGATACATACGAGTGCCGCGCGGTGTTCTCCGAGCCTATTGTAGTACAAACCTTTTGTACACAACCATGTATCCGGTAAAACAATTCGGCGGCAATCACGCTGTGCACCAAACGACGCTTCCTCGAAAGATCGGTCCGTCGACGCTGCAACCTTTTGTCGTAATGAGACAGCTTTCATTTCATCGACACACCTTGAAAGTTTCGATCAGAGATATGGTTTCTTGTATGCGTGCGTGTGCGGACATTTCGGTGTCCGGACGCACCGAAATGTCCGCAAGCACGCATACAAGCAACTCCCTCCACCGAGTGTTTCTCGGGGCTCCCTACAACTTTCCAATTGACACCTTCTTTCCCGAAGCAATATTTAAAAAGGTACCTAATTAGATTTAATCAATTAAATAATTAGGCTCAATAAAAATACCGGCGCTTTGGAAAGAAGTCTGCTAACCATATAGTTCGAGATAGCTGGGGGACATTCTGTATCCTTGTGAGGAACGAGGAGTGGGTTCCCTCAAAAGTGTCTGTGTATTGCTCCAGCGAACATCTCCGGAGATGGAGAGGGAAAGTAAAGAGACACGCCTGGAGGTCCCATCTACCGCAGGGGGAAGGAACCGAGTCGCCGTCTTGAAAGACGGGGGAAGGGAGGGGGGGGGGGAGGGGGAGCGCTTTCGGAGTGGTCCTGGAAAGACGGGTCGCGTCGCCGTGGTCGGACGGGAGCTTGCGGTTTTCGGCGTGCGGGGAGGACGCGCTGGGGTCCGTGCTGCTCTGCTTAGCAGCGATAGTTAGGATAGCTGCGTTACATACTTTGTTCAAATATTCCCAGTTATTTATTATTCAAGTTATAAGATGAAAAGCGCTGAAAATACCCAAAATCGCGGAGGTGTATAAAATAAATACAGATTAAAAACAAACTTGGCGAAAAACAGATGGCAAGAATTGTCTGCCGATTTTGAGCAAAAATAAACACATAACAAACCAAGCTATATGAGTATAAGCTCGAGCTTTTGACGTAGCTACTTTTGTAGGACTTGTTTTGTACAAGCGGGTTGCATAATGAAAAACTTGAATCGAAAGAACTATAATTATTGCGTTCTTTGTTGCCTTGCCTCAGTTATTCTCTAATATTATTTCATATAGGAAACAGGACAGGACACAAATATCCCGGCACAATAAACTATTTATGCGATTGCTTCGGAGCTCGTTTAGAACTATATAGTTGTCTTTCAAGAATAATGAAAACCAACTGTGCCCTTTGAGGTTGTGCGACCTGTTAGCCACAAGGGTTCAGTTTTGCGACGTTTGTCTGCTTCCTCGCCACATCCTAAATACCAGACCACAAAAGCCGTTGGCACGATAGTCTATGTCGTAAAACTCAGCGATCTCACTAAACCGCACTTGGCATTGTCCACAGTGAAGCGAATATCCCTTTCCACCGGCTTTTTATTTCTGCAGACCAGTCTTTAAATGACAAAGTCAGAGCAAAAAAAGAAAAACAAAAAAAAACAATTAGGTCAAGAGATAAATTTATAAAGTTGGCATCACGAGCCACACCAGTGGCACCACTAACTAGCACCTTCCAGGGCCTTCTTTTCCGCTTTCCCGTAAAGAGTCGACAAGGCTCACGCGAAAGAGGGGGATAGCCGCTTCGTTCCCTCAAAAAAGCCCCCGACTAGTTTCCCCGATCTTCCGTGCCTTTGGACAAACTCTCAAGGTCGCCGGAAGATGATCGCGGGAGAGCGCCCCCCCCCCCCCCTGCTCCCACCCCCTTTCCTACCCTGTTCACACCACCCTGTTTCAAGACGTCACAGTCCAAGCGGCGAGGATTGGTTAGACTGCTTGTCTGTCACTTTGCCCCCACCCCTGTTTTCTTGCGTGTTTTTACTTCGTCCGGCCAAACTCCAGCGCCATCTATGAGAAAGAGCGGACATGACGGTACCGGGTGAGTCCCCTTAACATGAAATTGTAGACGATTGACAGTCAAAGTTCCCTAACACTGGTATAGTTTTGGCAGGTGATTTTAACTATCCTGGTGTAGACAGGACAGAAAATGAAGTTCGTAGCGTCTATGCAAACAAGAGGGAATGCCTAAGAGTTCTTGAGACGGTGCCTTATTTCCAACTAGAACAGGTTGTCACAATCCCTACACGTGGAGAGCCTCTGTTGAGTTAATTATTAGAACGCCTCCTGAGCATGCGTTGGTTAATGTTACGGACGAAATTAGTAATCACTTTGTTTTAGATTGTACCTTTCTTTGCATACGTTGCGAAGCCACGATATTTTGGTAAAACATATTTTTGATTACAGGAGAGCAGATGAGAAATTTTTGATATCAAGGATTGTCTATGTTTTCTATATCTTTCTTGAGGTGGTTATGATGAGCGTTCCGTAAATGAAAACTGGATGTTGTTTACGCGGCAAACTGATAGAAGTCTCAGGCTGCCTGCATTCCTGTTTAACCATTGCACGCTTGTCTACGTTCCCCTTGGTTTACATGTAAAATCAACCGAAGTATCCGGAATAAAAACACATTTATATAAGCGAACGAAGAGCTCTGACTTGATCTTGATCCGAAATGGACCTCCTATTATGCCTATGCTTTATGCCGCAAGAGAATTGATAAAGATGCCAAGCAGGTCTTCTTGACGCTGATGTCTCGAATATGCTATGGTTCGACCCGAAGAAATCTTGGAGGGTTGTAGATTCACACCTTGCTAGTGTGCTTCCTCGCTTGGGTTCTCGTGACACCTACTTGGTGAATCTCAGTTGACCGACCAGTTCAATAGTAGGTTTTGCAGCAGTGTTTTCACAGATGAGGGTGGAATAGGATAGAATAGAATTTTTGTGTGTAACACAGCACATTAAAAAACAAAACAAGGAAAAGAAAAAAACAATGTCAACAAGCCGTGGTGTAAGCCTCTAGGGGCATGTTTACCTGGATGTTCTTCTTAGATTCGACTATATGAGAAATGTCAGTTGAGAGCGATATGCAAGGTTTTTGTAATTTCCTACCTATGGGAGTTATATGTGCCATTGAGCGATCGCCCACTAGCTCCTAGTCCTGGCCCGGATGGCATATCCACAAAGTTGGCTCTTGAGCTAAACAAATCAATTTGTTTCCCTCTTCTGGGAAGAGCTTTCTCAACAATCCCTGTCCATGGGCGAATTACCAGACATTTTAGAAATATGCCCATATTTTCCTATATTCAATAGGGGGCTAAAAATCCATTGGACAAATACTGACCCACCTCACTCACCTGTGTTTCATGTAAACGTCTAGAACACCTTCTATCGTTACGCAAACCACTGACCCACCTGACTTCCAATCAGCTTCTTTTGTCTTATCCATCCACGGCTTTCAGTGTAGACGATCATGTGAGACGCAGCTGTGCTTGATTTGTTAAAATGACCTTCATCATTCCTGTTCACCCGTCCAAGGAACACGTCGATGCCATTTTTTTTTTACGTTGCGAAAGCGCTTGGATCGCGTACCACATAGTTGCTTGATATATAAGCTGACTGAACTAGAATTTATCCACAGGTGTTTCTAAATGGATTGAAAGTCTTTCTGGCTAACAGACGGCCAATCAGTTGATAAGCAGTTGGTAAGCGCCTGTTCTCCCTCTTCCCGTGATCCTCGGGCATCCAGTAGGGGTTCTGTATGGGTCCACTGTGTTTTTCTCTATGTACATTGATGATCTTCTCTCTAACATCAAATATTGCACCCGTCTATTCCCGGATTGCGTCATCTACCATCCCGGTAGGTGCCCTCACGATAGTACAATTTTGCAAGATGACTAAGACACAGTTTCAAACTGGTGTGACACATAGCTGATGAAAATAAATACACACACAAACAAAGCTATGACCTTCACCTCGAGACGGCATTTTCACCCTTGGACGTACTCCATTGGTAGTGACGCCGTTGAAAATGTCATGACTTTAAATATCTCGGCGTTCATCTCACATCGAACTTAACGTGGAACCTTCAGATTGAACACACTGCAAACAAAGACAAGGGGTTGCGAACTCTTGGCTTTCTCAAACAAACACTGTTTCAAGCAAACTTGTATACAAAACGTCTTGCCTTCACTGCCCTTGTCAGATGTAAACTTAAGTATGCATCAGTAATCATGCACCTTCATCAAACACATTTGGCAGGTAAGATTGAATCTATTGAAAACAAATCTGCTAGATTTATAGCTTGCGATTTCTCCAGATTCACAAGTGTAATCAGTTTAAAACTTCGATTGAACTTGTCACATCTTCACAAAGGAAGGCATCTCCCAAGCTTATCATTTATTCAAAAAAATTATTTACAATATTTTAGGGACTTTTTCCTACTCCCGGCTCGACGATATATCGTCCCACTTAAATCACCTTTTCAAACTTACCCCCATATTTGCACTGAGCCAACATGTTTAAAATATTTTCACTACTACTACAACATGTTTGAAATCTCTTCACTAACAGCCTCCCCAGAGAGATTGCCTCCTTCAGTGACCATCAGTTATTTAGTCTCCGGACTAATCATGATAAACCTTGAATAAGTCTTGTGTACCTGCAATAGTTGTTGTTGTCGGTGTCTTGTTTCTGACGTACATGTTTTTATTCCGCGCCATCTTTTCGATATCTTGTGTTTAAAGGCCGAAATTGTGCGACATACTGCCCTTGTGCTTTGTACCTTTATTTTATTTATTTCGTCTCTTTTTGTTGCGCCTCGGTTCAGTTGTAAAACTCTTTGTATCACGTTCTTCCTATGAAACGCTCGAAAGGGGCTTCAGGGTTAAAACAAAGAAATAAATATTGTGAAGACGGTGTTTATTTAGTGATAATAAACATATTTTTCACCTTTGTAAGAGGCCGATGCAACCTTTACACAATCTATTATGTACGTTCTTCCATGAAGTTTGGTTGTTGTTAGTAGGCTATGCATTTCACCTGAGAATATATTTTAAAAATAATTATGACGAGATTTATAAATGTCTGCACTATCATGCTAATGTTCACGTATTAAAAGAACTGGTAAAATACGCTTCTACTTTTCACCTTAATAAAATGCAAGACGGAGGGGCTTCATTCATCTTCCCGGAAGCATAGGAAAGCATTGCCGAAGACACTCGCCTCACTTACCTACCTCCCAATAAAAACAAAACAAAGAAACGAACTAAAAAAAAATTCGAGGCGCAATGCCGGAGTGCCGTAATGAAAAGCCTCCAAGTTTAAGAATTTGTTCACAAGCAAAAAAGGAAAAGAAGGTAGTTGGCTTGCAGAGCGGTGAGCCAAAACCTCCCTCTCTCGCTTCCAGGTGGGATCTAACGGCAATAGCGCGTTCTCGTGGGTGACTCATCGAGGTTCGATTGCTCGCGCAGCATTCCGGGTGAGAAACCTTCTGCCTTTTTTTTCCTCTCGATCTGCTACATCTAGCCTACAGAGCAGCTCTTGAAGCGGCACCCGCAGCCTGCCACGCACACACAGTTGCTCCTACGAATGGCAAGCTATTTGTAAAACCGGCTGATTATTGCCGGCGGCTTCATTCCACCGACACGGAAGACAAAGTCCTGCCTGGGCGTCTTCCGGAGATGGAACTAGTGAGCCTGAAGACTGCTTGCAGGTCGTGGTGGCTATACCTTTGTTCACGCGCATCGTTTGATTGTGTTACCAATCCGAATTCCTGCCAACTTGAGTTACGCTCACTGGAGTCTCTCCTTGACGCAGCTAATCTCTGGCACCGATAGAAACCCCGTGAAACCTCAGCTGGTTTAGTTGAAGGCCGATATACGATTGGAAAGGCAGGAAGAGATACAGCTCTTTCTCCGCAGTTGAAACCAGTAAAATCCGGACACGTAGCCAATTAAGTTAAGATTATGCTATAAACGTAAGTATTTTCGACAAAAATCTGTCTGCATTGAAAAATAATACACTGACAGAAATTTGAACGCATGAATCAAAGATTAATGAAAACAAAATTCCGGATGTTTCGGGACCAACTCTGGTCCCTTGGTCACGGGTGACTGTGGTTGGACGGTAGGGGAAGCCGCTACGCAGGGCGGTTGCGATTGCTGCGTCGGATTTTCCACGAAGCGACGAGGCCTGTCACAGCGGCATGGGAGAGTGCCCGACGACCTGTTGATGGTACCATTTGTTGCCTGCATGCACCAGGATTCTAGGTGAAAACGTTTACGCCATCGTAGTTCGGTGCCCAGGATTTCGCTTTTGTCGAAGGACCACGCTGTGACCCAGTTTCGCTATTGCGTATAGCGAGGGCGCTGGCTTAAACGTCGGTCTTCTTTACGTCGTATTTGTGATGGCGGAAGCGTTCCGTGAAGTACTTGGTTTCCCCCACATAGGCGGCAGGGCAGTCATGTACACGGGATGCGAAGATGAGGCCTTGGGAATTCTCCTTTCCGGGTCTGTCCTTTGGGAGGGGACAGACCGGAAACTCCTTCCTTTTACGCTGTTGGTTACCCCAAAGTTGGTACAAAGGCGCTTCTTGCGCTTATGATTAATTAGAAGTCAGAGTGAAAAGATTTCTTTTTCGCACGAGGTAAAAACCCGCTCGATATCAAGCCTGTAGCAGAAGAGTTTCTACGTAGCTCTTAAAATGCTCCCGGTAGTAAGTACCTTGTTCAGCGTCTTGGGGACCATGCAAACGAGCACCTTGCCGCTGCTTTTTATCACCGCTACAATTGGATGAACGCGCTTAGTAGTTTCCGACACTGGTGTGATGATTTTCTCTTCGAGCATTCGGTCCAGATATTTTTTTACGTAATCCTTAATCGCTGCAGGCACAAATTTTGGCTGTGACTACACCTTCCGCATCTGGCTTTGGCTTCTGCGTTGTATCTCACGCCTTTGATTGTTACCAATCCCTCAAACACATCTTCTGTACTTCATAGGAAGATAAATTTGCTTTGGTCGGAGGGCGGCAACTCGACGAATGATCTATATTTCTTTCGATACCACTCCACTCAGAGTGGTAGGCACGTCCTGTTTTACGACGTAGAGGTCGACGTCCGACACACACCTTGTGGTGCACGTGCCAAGTGTTCTTTGCCATTAGCAGGCTGCACATACCCGAAGAAACAACTAAGGCGTACTCTGCATTCTCAAGCTTGGCACTTTCTTAGAGTGTGAAGCAGCCTCTCGGAGTTTACACAACAGTCTCGCCCTGTGTCAACTCGGCAGTTCACAGGCTGACCTTCAATGGAAACTTTCGCTTCCCAGGCTTTCGTTTGAGTGTGCTAACAACACTAATCACGAAGGTTGTCGTCATCGTAACTTTCCTGTTCATGTAGCTCTCTGACATTCTGGAGAGCAGATTTCAGTTTAGAGACACTGAAACCTTGTTTCTTTGTCCGCATGGGCACACCTGCATTAAATGTTTCTTGAGTCCACATATCATGCATTTGGCTGTTTCTGCTGGGCATGTTCGGACTGTGTGAGTTGTGTACCTGCACTGAGAACACTGCTTTCCACTTTAGAGAAGGCATACATCGGACGTCGCTATCGCAGCCTTAGCAGCTTGTATCCCTTTGAAAGGGGGATCGGTGGCCGAGTGGGATAAAAGGCGCAGCTCGCCCGACGCGTGGAGCGAAAGCCGCGCTGCAGAACCCAGGGATGCTGGGCTCGAGCCCCATCCCCTGCCCGTTTCGATCTGGATGAGCATCGTACCGGCGATGCGGTCGTGCATCACTACCGCGTGGTGTACGCTAAAGACCCCAGGCTAGCGGTTGTGCTGCACTGGCTTAGGTTAGCTCATCAACAAAGGCGAGTGACTCGTCGCAACTTTTTTAAATGGCTGGACCAACTACACGCTGCATAAATGTCCCTTATTAACCCCAATTTTTTTTTTATCCCTTGAAACTGTTCAGCTTTCTTTTCGGCCGTTCTACGTTGCTGGATGACCTTTTCCAACGACAGACCTTCGTCGACGAGTTTTTTGCTGGTAATTTTTTGTTAAGCGTTTCAAGGCTGATTCGACTGCGCAGCATCCGGTCCTGCATCGGCCTGAAGTCGCAGCGAAGTTAGAGCGAGTTGTCGAATGTTTCCTTCGGTTTCTGGTTTCGCATTATAAAAACGAACTCCCGGTACGTTTGGTTCACTGTCAACTTGCAGTGTGCGTGAAACTTTTCATCAGTGTGTCCAGGTTGCGTCGGTCCGCCTCATTTGCGAACGTGAATGTGGTGATAGACGCGACGTGCGTCCTCACCAATGATCACCAGGAACGTGGCCGCTTGTACTGCTGGGTCTTGAGCCTTGAGGCCTTAAGCCGTAGAATTCCACGTGAATCCCTCGTACGATCTCTTCCACTCTGCTACAGGTCGTCGCTCTGGTTCAGCGGTCGGGGCGGCGCCAGTAGGCTTGCCAGCATTTTCGCGTGAGTGCTCATAACTCCCATGATCCGGATGCATTCTGCCTGATCGTGCTCGGTACTCCCGATGCTCCTGAGGATTCTGCATGGTCGTGCTGGGTACTCACGGCGCTCCAGTGGATCCTGTATGGCTTAAACTGCTGACATCATGTAATACCTGTGGTTTACTATTAACGTTTTAGAATGCGCGATACGCCGACACGTTCTCTGGCCAGTCTCGTGTTTCGAGTCATGTGATCGTCCTCATGTCGTCTTCTGCGGCTTTTCCCTGCTTCCCGAAGCGCGATGAATTTGCCCCCTGAAAGGCACTATATTACACACGAGACAGAAGTGTTGAATGCGCAACATCGTAGTGCATGTATATACTATATACACAGGGTGGTTTGTTTTACAGTGCATCATATTCTAAATAATAAAGTGAAGAGAGGTTATACGTTTGCGGTTTCCGCTCACTGCGTAGTCTCTCATGGCTCGGCGGAGAGTAGACGGGAATATAACCATCACTATTTGCAACCTAATTAACTAAAATTTGCAGATTAAACCTTTGAAGTTATTGTAATTACGAATATAATGTTTATATTACAAACGTTTCGGCGGTAATATGCCAAGTCACTTCTCTGGCAGCGGGGGCAACAAAAGGCTGTACAAGACTCATCCCGTACTCGTGTTTAAAGGTTGGAAAAAATCATTATATCGCATATACGTTACTATCTCTTTTGCGCTGACGTTGCTGCCGCTTAGTATTTTGCTCTTTGTTTGTTTTTCTGGTAAGTTGTACAACGACAGCAGACAATTAAATTCTGTAAAGGTATTAAGAAAAGAGTTAAGGCAAGAAGCAAGAGACTTTCGTAGTGATTTCTAGAGGGAAATTCGAAAACAGCTTAGAGAGAAAAGGCAAATCTCGAAAGTTCTCAACAAAGATTTTGAAAAAAAAAATGAGGGCTGAGATGGGGAACATAAAGAAAAAAGAACGTGATGGTTCGGAAACAAGAACGTCCATCTTCGCATGAAATGTGAAATTTAAAAAAGCCGTACAAAGGGGATGGCACTCGGCGACATTCTCTCGGAACCACAATATAGATATCAAGATAGTTCCTATCGGTGACAAATGAAAATTTATCGGTCTTGAATAAAATTATGAGTTGATTGACAAACCAATTGCTTCGCGCGATATTGACCTATGTCATCGCGTACCGCAAAGGGCAATTCATCGTCATTCCCGCTTATCATTGCGCAATTTAATCTGCGGTCAAAAAGGAAGTCGTAATCAAGAAAGCGCAGTAGAAGCGGTCGTCAACCTGGATTCAGTCATGCTACACGTGCCTCAGTCTACGTCAGTGAACACTTGTGTCCAGAACTAGAAAAGCTGCTTGGCATGACAGTTGTAAAAAGAATGAACCCTGGTGGACATTTGAGTGGACGAGAGGCGGAAAGATTTATGCGCGAAAATCAGAGCACTCATGGGCTATCCTATCACTTGCATCAGTGACCTAGCAAATATGGTGTCAGTACAGTATTTTTCGCTCAAGTTTTTTGTTTCTGTCATGGCTGTTCGAATGCAGCTCATGCCAAATCACATAACCCCTGTTTTTAAAACTACCGAAGGGAAACATATATCTATTTTTCATTCACACCTTCGCTCTGCTCGTAATAAGGAGGACGAGCTGCACGATCGTCTCCAAGACTTTTGGTTTTTCTTTCCTTGTGATCATGCTCACCAAGACATGATACTCAAACTACCTGGAGGTACTACATCTGGATCAAAATACAACTTTGTTTTAAACCGTTCTTTTAAAGGGGGTAGAGGAATATTGATTTGTGCAGGCGCTACTTTTGATTCTGAGCTTGTGACTGATTTATTCGTTAATTTACAGTGATTTTGAAATATTCACGTTGAAGTGCGGGATGAAATATTTTTAGCTTGTGCTCCAGACCAGCAAGAGGGGAAGTTTGAACAATTTTCTATGTCATTTTGATGAGTTCCTCGATCTTTCAAATATCGACCCGGTGTAAAACTTTTTTGTGGGTGGAGATTTTAATATTAACATCGTTAAAGCCCCAAAAATGCGACAATATTCACTTGCAAGTATTCTTAAATCAGACAATTGTATCATTAATCCTTAGCTCACCAACGTTTGGGTATCTCATCCCTGGCAATGATGTTTCTGTCAGCAGTACTGGTACGGACAATACGTTTGGTGTGGTCATTGCCGTCTAGATAGCGATTACTGCCATTATTCGTGATACACAAAGAACACCATTGACAATCCTGATAACCCCACCGTTAACACAGGCATGTTCAAAGGCTGAAGTTCTCACACGTGTAGTGTTTAAGTCCCACGCAAAGGACGTAAACTATAACCCAGTTACGATTCCCCTTCCGCTGATGAAGCATATGTCTGCTCTTTAACACATTTTTAGTGGTACATAACAAAAAATGTTCATTATAAACCAGTCCGCCAGGAAAAAAAAACTTTCATAAACCGAGGGTGAGTGTACAATGTTACAAAAGTTACGTCAAAAAAGCTATGCCGTGAATGTTTACTACAAGCAACAGAGACGATATAAAGAAATTCAAGGCATAAAAACAACAGGCCACATTTATAAGGCAAGCGGCTTTGCTTGAACTCAATATTTAATAAATAAAAAAAATGTCTCAAGGCTTACCTGACTTGAAGTAATTAACCAGCTCTTAAACTGATCATCTGAAAACGTTTTCATCACTGAATTGCAAATTGGAGGCAATATTTCGCGGAAAAGAACTTGCTAACTTATTTACGCTACATTGCGAACACCGCAGTCCCATTGTCGACGGTATGACATCGTCATGAAAATAGTACGTTTTAACTGACCAAGCACCCCGAGGTTTTAACACGTAAAATTTCGATGCAATGAAAGATGTAGAGACAAGGTGACACTAAATTAAGCGCGTTAAATACGTTTCGACCTTAGCACCTGAATTGTCCGTGATATATAATCTTTCTATCTCTGGGAATCCTCTGTCGTATGCAAATGTCCAAAGTAGTTTTTTTTTTTTAAAGGCGGAAACAAGAAAGTAGGCTGTCAAATTATTGACGCATTCCAGTTTACCGGTGCGCAAGTCTCTTGAAAAAATCGCTACATAACAGAATCTCTCCTTTTTGTAATCGCCTTTTTATTTTGACACCCTCACACTACGGTTTTCGTAAATGAAATTTGACGGAACTTTTCTTCTTGAAGAAAATAAGATTGAAATCATTTGAAAGAAAAACATTACTCTTGTGTTTTTAATAATTTCAAAGCGATCAGTCATTATTAATCATTACAACTTATACTTAAAGCTTGATTTCTACGGCTTCTGTGGAATACTCGAACTTAGAGCTTCATACATACAATTTGTCAAGGTGCATAAATCAGTTATCAGTGTTCCGACTCATTTCCTCCAACACCTTGTGTTCCTCGGGGAAGCGTATTGGGTCCACTGTTTTTAATATTTACAGCAATGACACGTTAAAATTGGTAACGACGCATATGCGTAATTTATGCCGAATGATACCATTCAATTTTTTCCTTGGTTCACAACAAAACGTTTGCTGAACAAGCAAAAAAACCGCACTTTGTAGTCGACTGCACACGAGCTAACGCAAATTCACTCGCAATTTAACACGGCAGCATCTAAAACTAAGGCAGTGATTTTATTGCTAAGAATTAATCTTCCATTTTCTGACCACAACCTTGTGGTAGGGCAATATTATATTGAAAATAGTTCGTTCTTATAAACATTTAGGCGTGATATGTCAAGAAAACTTGCCATGGGATTTCGATGCTAAACTATCATCTGTGAGATTTCTAAAGCCGTAGTTGTTCTTAGCAAGTTTCGTTTCAAGCTCCACTGTAACCATTAAACTACTTACATACAATATCTGCTCACTTCACATCTGAATTATTGTCATCTGATTTGAGAACCCACAACAACTCAACATAAACAAACCCCATGTTCATTAGAAAAAGCAGTCGGTCCACCAATGATGTATTATATGACACCCATGCAGAACCTCTTTTTAAAGCACTGAATCTCATACCAGTTATCCATCTCTATCATTAAACTTGCTTCTTGGACTCATAGCAAGCAGGAAAATAACAATCTACCTCGTTGACCAAATAGCTGATTTAACGAGTATTTCAAATTTGTATACCTTTTCGAAATGCAGACGCTTGAAAAAATACCACGACTGCAAAACAAATTATGGAACCCAGATGCTAATACACAAACTTATCATCATTACTAAATAATTTATTAAGAAACAAGAGCACTGCGGCGAAGCCACCTGTCTTCAAACAATAGGGCGCCTAATGTGTTTGAATATTGCTGGCTTCGCTGAGTTCCCATAGAAGTTAAAACTTTTTTCTTTATTGCTTTTTCCTCAAGTAAATTTGCTCTTTGCAAAATTTATAAACACAAATGTACCACCTGATGGGTAACGCGGCACAAAATTGTAGCGCAATAGGTTAAATTAAAGGTCGCTGGCAATTTTTATTTTGTTCTTTCCTTTTCTGTCTCTTTTAACCAGTGTTGTACGTTCCTCAAAATGGAACGGAAGTTCGTTCCTCGTTCCTTTTGAATTTTGGAACGCGTTCCCGTTACAAGTTCCATGTGTGAAAATGGAACTCGTTCCCGTTACAGTTTAAAAAAATGGAACGTATCGTTACATATACGTTACATTTGTATTTTGCTGATTACCATATTTAGTTAAATCAAAAAGTATTTTTTTTTTACTTATCCCATTAAATGGGAGCATACGAATCTGAATGCCGTGATGAAAGGGCACCAGGAGAAGAAAAGAAGAGGAAGCAGGGTTTCGTTTGTTGATATATTCACCTTTAAAAATCTCAGCTTTTAACTATATTCATGTTTGTGGTGGGCGATTCAGACGAGCCAAAGGTACTGTTACCCCGCATTGCACGAGCATCTTGGAATTTCACGTCCTTCTTCGTGAAGGCTGGATTCGTTGTTCAGTTTGAAGGTGGGGGACAAAGGGAGAATGAATAACGGTTAATGTTTGTGTATATTTTAAGTGACCAATGTTCGGGATATAAGGGTGTGTTCGGTCTGGTAACCTGTTATTTTGTTGTAAGTGTAGGTCTCTTTGTGGAAGTTCATTGATGGATGTAGTAGGCCTTAGATTTCTGGGTGTAAGAGGGTTCGCGGAAGCAAAGAAAGTAGCCGAGTTTAAGTCGTCCCCCTTTCTGTGCCTTTTCCTTCGACTAAAAGTTTTGCTTTTTGTACCATATTCTCGGGCACTGAACAAAAATTGATGTCCACTGGCTCTCGATCCTGCACCCGACTGTAACCAAGCGAGGTCCACACAAAATAAACCCTAAGATAAGTAACCAAAACGTTAACGAGATCCTGCTCTTCGTAGAGATATTGTTTTTATACTTTTAGAACTTCCCTCTTAGAAATAAAATAAACGTTACCCCCTGGACAACCAAAAAAGGAACGCCGTTCCTTTACCGTTCCGGTAGAAATGTAACGCGTTCCCATTCTGGTTCCACCGATGAAAAATGGAACGGCGGCGTTCCTTCGTTCCTCTTAAAAGGAACGCGTTCCAGGAACGCCGTTCCTTGGAACGCCGTTCCGTACCATACTGCTTTTAACCTCCAAAAGTCTATTTTTCGCTTTTTAGCACACATCGACAGACGCCCACAGACGCTTGTATAGGACAGTGGCGCATGCATGCTGGAACGCTGGAGTGTCGCTTTCATGCTTGCGCCTTGCGGGTGCTGCAGAGGGCGGTAAAGTGTGTTTTAATTGTATACGATGCCGTAGGCTACCGCGGGTTTGGTCGCAAGACCAGCAGGCGGTGTCAGACAGTAAACCATAAGCGCACCGGACGTCACTACTGGCAGACATTAGACTGGCGTACGTGTTCTCGGCGAGCAGCTTTGCCAATCAAGTATAGTAATAGGTACGGCCTCCGCGGGTCGGGCCCTGCGCCTAAACTGTGATCACGGCGTAAATATCCCTCACTAATTCTTTTTTCTTGCGTTTGTGAACACTTCGAGAAATATGTCTACTACTAGGACGTAAGATATTTAATTCTCGTGTTTCTTTACTGGCGTGAGAGGCATTAGTGCGCGTGCTTGCAATTCATGGGTAGCATGTTCTTTTACGTTTAGCTTAAATCGGTTCGCACCTGATTTGCTCCCATTCCACGGCCTAAAAGATCTGTAAAAAAATATCTTTGCGCACACAAACTTAGAAGCGCCTGTCCTGTAGTCCGCGTTTCGACATTTTTCCCCGCTTGTTCGCAGTGCACAACATTTTGCTTCATTAGTAATAATGCATAT
>JAZHYW010011831.1:0-83721 GCA_037355805.1 Ixodes ricinus
GGAAGATTGAGTCTACTGAGCGTGCATTCCTGCAGAAGAATTTTTCATTGACAGAATATTGACACGTCAATCAAAAATCAGCAGAACCCATCCTTTGGGAATGATTATCTACGTTAATGCGAATAGCATCAAACGGTGCGGAGTTATGCGCGTTCGTCAGGTGGCCGGCACACTCTAGATACGCCAGCCCACTCTTGAGGCGATTCTAAATTTGTTGACACTTTAACAGCCCTGCGCACGATCTCCGCAGCCCAGCACGTGCGTTTGTGTCACTTAGGAAGGCGAGCAAAGCACGCGCCATACGCACAAACACTCAAAATGGTACCGACCAGACTTTCTGGCGTCTCAGCTAGTCTCAACCAACGGTACTCTAAACGGTTGTTTATATCTTTACCATAGGACGCGCTTTACAGCGCTGTCACAGCTACCGGTGCGCGCGCGTTCCATGCACGAGGGCTCATTCCGCTCTCGTGAGGCTGAGCACGGCCGCTGCATCACCCTCTCCCGAGCGCGGGAGAGGGTGAGCTAGCGGCCGTGCTCAGCCTCACGAGAGCGGAATGAGCCCTCGTGCATGCGCGCGCGCACCGGTAGCTGTGACAGCGCTGTAAGCGCGTCTATGGTAAGATATAAACAACCGTTTAGAGTGCGTTGAATGACTGCCTTCATAGCTCTGTGGTTAGCGCGTCTGCCTGCTGATCAAAGGGTCAACGGTTCGAATCCCAGCCGGCGCCGGTCTTTTTATTTATTTATCGACCCGCGGCGTAAGAGGTTAGATAGCCAGATAGATAGATACATAGACGAAAAGTGCGTGAAGTAGCCAAAGAATGCTATTCGCATTAATATTCGCATTAAAATTGATTCCTTCTTGCTAAGATTTATTGCGAAAGCCCGTCGCAACCGCCGAACCGCATGTCCCTATATCAGCCTGACATTCTCGCATAGATGAGTTTGCTGGGCCACGCTATTGAGCCAGCTGAGCACAGCTGGCAGCGGCGCGAGCAAGGCCACGAGGGGAACGTGATGGTGCTCGAGCCATCCCACCGTGAACCAATATTTCGGCCACCCCACGGGTGCATGACGCCATCATCCAGTTGGTTGCCGTGGGACCGCAGCCTGTAAATGGCGTGACTGCAGATCGCTGCGTTCAACACATTGTGTCACTTTGCCCAGCTTAATTTGCGTACTCAGCCAATTAAATAACATCAAGCGTTCGAAATGTGAATCCATTTGATGTCAAAATTTCAGTTCTGTTAAAACATGTGTGTGAATTCCCTAATATCGACCATTCCCAAGGCACGCACTTCCGCTCTCGTGACGCGCGCTCTAATGACACGCGCTCTCATGTCGCCAGCGCTCTTCTGTCGCGCGCTCTCCCGTCGGCGCTCTATACTTCGTTTCAGCTTGGGTCCAGACGCAGCCGATGCTACGAGCGCGAGCGTGTGGCCCTGAACAGTGTTTGCATTGCACGAGCGCGCGTGCTTGGCAGGGACGCTGAAAGCCCGGAGCTCGCGCTTGTAGAAATAGCCAGCGCCTGGACCCAAGCTGAAACGAAGTATAGTGCCGTGCGCTCCCGTGTTATAAAACCGCTCCGCCCTCTGCTGCCCCCCGACGACACTATTAGCAGCTTAAAGCAGAGGTCACACTGCTAAGTCGGCAGACACTGTCCGAGGTCTTCCTTGTGTGATTGGTCATGCGAAACCTGTCCGCAGACATGGTCGAAGAATGTGCAAAGCAAACATGTTTCCGAGATGCTCGTCTATGCAGATGTCATCATGTGTGCGGACAGTACCTCTTGTGCCGTGTGTGACCAGTGTCGCTGTGGCTTTATGCAGTGCCTGTGCTTATGTATTTTCCCTCAGGTAGCTCGCCAACACTGTGGTGAAGCAATCATGCCGGAGCCTGAGGTTCACAGATCTCCAAACTCTCTAAGAGCTGTGTATTTAGATGCGCGTGAGAAAGAATACAACAACAAAAAAGGTCAAACATCACTTATAGGCCGCTGTTAAAAACCAAGTGGGCAGAAGATTAGAAAAGCTCAAAGACAATCAAGTCACCTTAAAAAAAAAAACATATTTCGAATATCTTATATTCCGACACTTTTAGGAAATCCGAAGCAAGTATAATTTATTTTATTGCGTTTATCTACACGCCCAAAAAAAATGTCATTACAGATTTTGTACAGGGCAAAACTACGTAATGATGTAAACAAAAATATCAAATATTCAATAAAACCAAATAGTCGCACAATGTTACGACGCCATGATTGTCGTCGTTGCCTCGTTCGCTCCGCGCAATCGAAAGTGTCTTTCTCCTTCTTTTTTGTCGATAAACTTGCGTACGTCACCTTGCGTTGACATTGCGGAGAGGTAGGACGGTTCGGCGGAAAACAATGGACCCCCAGAAACGACAAAAACAGAAACTCTTTCACGCGAACTTGGCAAGTCAGGCTCTCGCACACTGCATACAAGACGGCGGATCTTTGTTTTGGTAGCCCGCACTCTCGAGTCCAGCAGCGTCGAGGACTGTGCGCAAGCAGACTCCCCATTTCTGCGCAAGGTGGAAGGGCCGTGAGCGTCTCCTCCCCGCTGTGTCGACACGGAAGGAAAGCCATGTCGGTTCTCGCCGATGCGAGCCCGCTGCGCGACCCTTCAGAAACAATCTGCTTTGTACCACGATGGAGGAAGAACACAGAGGCACGAAAGCGACTCATCCTGCCCAAACGCGCGCCACCACGAGCGCCGAGCACCTGCCGCGGTCCATTGTTGTCGTTACTCCAACGCCGATTTCCAGGTTGCAGAGCCGCTGCGGATCCTCGCCGGGAACCGAGCTCCCACGACGTCGCAGCACGCACACTTGGCGCAAAGGGGGACTCGCCGCGCGTCCCGTTATTGCGCTAATCGTGTTTTTCTTTTTTTTTCTTTTTTTATTGCGCGAAGGGAGGCGCGATACGCGTGTTGTTTTCGTTGCCCGCCCGTCCGGGTTCCCCGAGAGCGCACAGTATCCGTAGAGAGGTTCGTGGCAGCAGTAAACACCGCTATAATGGGGCAGTTCGCCACCCAACCTCGCGCATTTAACCCCGGTTACTTACACTTTTCCCTTTGGCAGCCAGGCGTGTCGCCCGTCTTCGCTGCACGTTGGGACAGGTGTCAGGTAGCCCCGGGCCCTTTCTCGGCTTCACGAGTCCTTTCCGCCGCGTGGCGTCACCTCCTTTCGAAGTCTCCACGCTCAAAAACAATTAAAGAAGGATGTTCAACCAAACGCCAATTCTCAGGTACCCAACCTATGGAGGGCTACTTCGTCTCTTCTTCAGGGGTGACTAAGGCTATGACAGTTAAGAATCAGTATTATTTGTATTTTTCTTCTTCTACGCTCCAGCCTTTCCCTTATGGTAAAGCCCGTTGACGTATAGTCAGTGCTTCCCAAACGTGCCATGCGACCCAGCAAAAATTAATAATATCGCCTCGCGACTTCCCCCCCCCCCCCTCTTTCAAGGGTTCTCGGAATGCCACAAGCTTTTAGATTTCAGTAAATAAACTGTGATACACAAAATGCACGCAAAATATTTATTTCACGGTTAATACAGTCAGCGCATATCTGGCTAAGCATAGCAACCAACGCAAAAAAAAAGACATGCTTGCAGGAGTGACTGATTCTAATGACTAGTGAGCTTGTTTGTTGGAGCAGTTTCTCACTGGACGCTGCCACCGCAGAGGAGCCAAGTTCGCATTTTTCGAGTTCCCGAGCCGCTTCATGACCCCCCGCTGAATCTTTCACGATCCCCCTTGGGGTCGATATCCGCAACTTAGGAAACACTGACGTAGCTGAATGCAGTGATTTATACACCCCCCCTTCCCCCAACATCCGCCTAACAGACCCCCGAGAGAGTCTCACCCCCGCCTACACTAAATTAATCTACACCATTAATGTATTTTGAAGTGTCTATAACTCACACCCTAACACCCCTAGAAAGGGCGTTTTGGACACAATAACACCCAGGTAATGGATGTTCAAGCCAGCATTACATCCTACAGAAGCGTGCAAGGGTGTACTGGTTCACAGATTTACGTTTGACTGTGAGCGACTGTGTTACGACCGCTTGTGACTGCTCATGATGACAGAACACTGGGACCATCGGTCAAGTAGCCTTAGAATACTTCCGACCCACGTATAACAAGACTGGAGCTTTTGTAGTATTTGCAACATCAAATCTACGAAGGTCAGTAGAGATATGCAGATCGGTAGTTTACCAAGACTATCTCAATAGATGGAGCCAATGTGTTATTCTCATCATAGGCAGTAAAAAGCAGTCGTAACGCAGTCGGTCAGTCAGCTGAAAATGTGCGAAAGATCCACGCTTTTCTGTATCAATTGTAACACACACGGCGCCGGCAATAAAATTACATTTCTGCTGTAGAGAAGAGTAAAATAACATGCTCGAAGTGGTTACCGCATGCCAGCATCCACCCATGCATAAAACACAGAAATGCAGGATAAAGTTGGAACTCATTTTAATTTTTCCTTTCTGCACATACACCTCTCTGGCTGTGAATGATGCCTTGTATGTCACAATAAAACGCTCTGCGATGAACTTGGCTCTTAAAATAGCTAACATCTATTAAAGGTATTCCAATATAGCTTCAAACATTTTAATCTTCACATATCCCGGCTTTTGGACTATTTTTGCATTAAATTGCATTCTTGTGTACCTTCAGTTAAAGAACCAATTGGCTACCATGATGGTTATAGTTTCTTCCCCTGTGTCGATGTCCAGAAGCAGCCGTCTCCTTTAGTATAGTAGTACGCGTTGTATTGAAAAAGGAAAACCTGAACAGTTGGCCACTCCTAAAAATGGGGGCGAGTCAGTTCAGGGTTGGGGAATGGGTTAGGGGAAGGACAGATTAAAAAGAAAAGAAAAGAGAGAGAGAGATAAAGACAAAGGGAAAGGGCGGGTGACTGTCATTTGTTGTCACTCCGCATTTAAGGTCGGGCGCTCGTGGCTTATAGGCGGTCAAATAATTCTGTGTCTTCTAAGTATGTGAAAAGACGAGCGAATTAAACGTACAAGAGCGTGTCAGTCTCCTGAAACTGGGGTTCGTGTACGTGCCGCAAGAAGTTAGGGTTTTCCTGCCTCCTAAAAACATACAATAGAAAACAATATAGTAGATATAGTGAATTGCCACATGACACATTTCTGGCTCAAAATCAAGCAGGAATCCACGCTGGCAAATATCCGTCTTGTTTGATTCGCGTGGAGGCAATGTGTTCCAACTAAGTGATTTTATGTCATAGTCGATGGCGCCAGCTGTAGCAGTCAGCGATATTAAAAGATACGGATCGTACTCAAAATGTTAAATATCGGCTGTTATGCATGCCTTGCATGTGACGTCATATGCCACCATACCTTTCTCCTGTGCCTGTACCTTCTACAGCATACATTTCGCACCACCGAATTTGTTTTTTCTAAGCAAGCCTTGCCGAGGAGAACAGATTCGATGATACCAAATGTATTCCCGGAGAAGGTAGGGAGCACAGGAGCATGGTACAGAGCAATGGCGGCCGACACGACGTCGATGACAGTCATGTATACCTTGTTAAGATGAGCCAATGCTCGACTAATTGAGTTGTTGGCAGTCATCCTCCGGGACGACTTCGGGAGAAAAATGTAACGAGGTAAACAACACGTATGTAAACCAAATACGTCCCATTGCACGTCTTGAATTTGGCCAGGAACGGAGCCAGCCACCAAGCTTCCAAGATGTACTAACACTAAAAGTTAGGCCAAGTAAAACTTCCTTAAATGTAAACTATTAGGGTAAAATGCAGAATGGGTTCACGTGCATTCAGGGTAATGCGACGGAACTAATCCCTGGAGAAAGGGAACGAGGGGGACAAAGGACAAACGCAGATTTCCAAACTCATATAGGTGACTGGTGCGCGACCGAAAAAATCCGCCTGGTCCTGGTATCGAACCAGGGACCTCTCCATTTCCAGTGGAGCGCTCTACCAACTGAACGAACAAGGAGTTAGACGTCAGTAGAGCAAACGGGTTTAATCAGCTGCTACCAGTCTAACACCAACAAGGGTGAACGGCTTGCATTTTTAGGGTCATGATTATAATACAATTAAATGCAAAGGTGCAAGCGAGCTGGACAAGAACGACGAAAATAATTTTTGGAGAAGGGGAGCAAGGGGGACAAAGGACAAACACAAATCTCCAAACACAGCTATGTGACTGGTGCGCGAGCGAAAAATCCACCTGGTCCTGGTATCGAACCAGGGACTCTATCCATATCTATACTCTGTTTCACCTTAAGATGTACCGCAGGAAACGCTACAAGCGCGAGCTCCTTGCTCTAAACCTAAAGCACATCTCGGCGGCACAAGCTCTCGTGACTTAAGAGCGGCTGCCAACGCTATCAGCTCGCGCTTCTAGCCTTCGCTGCGGTACAGCATAAGGTGAAACGAAGTATAGTGGAGCGCTCTACCAACTGCGCTAACAAGGGGTTAGACGTCAGTAGAGCAAACGCGTTTTATCAGCTGCCACCAATCTAACGCCAACAAGGGTGAACGGCTTGCATTTTTAGGGGTATGATTAAAATGCAATGAAATGCAAAGCTGCAAGCGAGCTGGACAAGAACGACGAAAATAATCCCCGGAGAAGGGGAATAAGGGGGAAAAAATGTCAAACACAAATCTCCAAACACTGTTAGGTGATTGGTGCGCGACCGGAAAAATCCGCCTGGTCCTGGTATCGAACCGGGGACCTCTCCATTTCCAGTGGAGCGCTCTACCAACTGAGCTAGCAAGAAGTTAGATGCAGTAGAGCAAACGGGTTTTATCAGGTGCCACCAGTCTAACACCAACAAGGGTGAACGGCTTGCATTTTTAAGGTTATGATTATAATGCAATTAAATGTGTGATGAGCACCCTGAGTCCGCTAGGAGCCGCTACCGATCGCCCAGAGAACAGCGCCGCGCGGTCACTTTTGAGTCAGCGTAGGGAGAGCGGTAGAGCTCCGCCGCCGCTAACGCTGCTCCCGCACTTCCGCCAATAAGCAGGCATGTCGGCCTTGCAACACCCATTGGTGTACCACTGCAGCTGCGCTGCGACTGCCGAGGTCGCTTCCCGATGTGTACGCGCGACGCCGCCGCCAGAGGCGCCCGTGTCGGCACTGAGCTAGATCTGCACGGTGCCCATACGCTTACGGAGAAGGTTACTGGAAAAAGGTCCATTCCGTACCAATTTCTAAACTGGCATTGTAAATTGAGTTTCCTAGATTGAATTGTCTAAAACACTCCACGGAGCGAATTTGCCCACACTCCGGGATAAGTTAGGTATATACTAAGCGTAATGTTTATGTGGCCTGGTGGTAGTATTTTGCTGCAGCAACTTCTCTTCTGCAGGAGTCGCCTGAGCCGCACAACAAATGATCCATTTTTTTTTATGAATTAGAACAAGGCACAGTCATCATTTCTCAGTGGCCATCCCACCCTTGCTAGACAAATACTGCTGGAAAAGTAGCCAATTAAAAAAAAAGCTTAAGGTGGCAGGATATAAAAAAGGGACACGATACGCAAAATCGAACGTGATCGCCAGTGTGTGATACACGTTTTGGTCGATTTTATTGACCCTTACGTCCGTCGCAATTGTGCTACGAAATAAGCATTTCGTTTTGCAAACGCACCGGCGTTATTAGCCAACGCACAAAGTAAAAATTTCATGCAGGCAAAGATGACAATACTGCAGTTTGCATATCAAGGTGATTTTCTTACAATTTGCGATTTTAAAGGGGTTCCCAAAAAATCAAATCGTTTTTATGTTCATTTCAGTTTGAAGACATGCTTAAAAGCTAGATATTTAAAAATGGAGACCGCTGAGTCAAGTGCAGTCGCTTCGGGTATTAAAAGAACAAATTTTAGCGCTGAATTTTAAGACAAAACACGGAGTGAGTCTCACTTCGCTATTTTCTCGTTTAATATCTCGATGAAAATATTTCTTTTTCTATAAGAAAGATTATTATACCAGTGACCGAGCGATAGCTAGATTTATATCACAATAAATGAAAACGTAACGTCGCTTGTTCCGACAAGCTAAGGATGGGAAGCAACTCACTAGTCTTTTGTTAAAATGTCGGTTGGCTGTATTTGGTCGTTTGTTTTTTTCTCCTACACTGCTTCTTGACTGTACAATCCGTGACAAGCCGTTGCCGCGAACAAGTCATAGCCGGTTTTCGCTTTTTTCTCCCATTATTGAAAGGACGGCCATCGAAACTACTGTAGTGGTGGAAAATGCTCAGTTGGGTAGTAGCCTAAGTGAGAAATTTTGATGCCGGCCAAATACCCTTTCGAAGTAAAATGCGAAAAAGTGCCGAAGTCGTGTTCGCTCTAACAGTGTCGCGCGGCGTACATGTCAAGTTCCTATGGTCCGTGCCCTCGTTGGTTTTTCTCTGTTATCTTTGTCTGGAGGTATCGTGTACAGATTTTTCACTCGTAAGCTGGGAGTAGAGAAGAAAGCTTGTGACGAAAAAAGGGGCAGCGTGCGACAATAGTCAAGATTGCTAGTTATTAGATCACTTTCAAAACTTATCAATTACCTCGAGTAGTCACTGCGTACAAAAACGTAATCAAACGGTCTTAACCTTACTCTAAAAAGTAATTTATTTCAATTAACTTCATTACTCATATAAATCAATTACGTGCAAGACTGCATGATAAAAGTGACCATCAGTTTTCGAAGGAATACTTGCATAAATTTCGGCGAAAGACAGCTGAGGCGCCGCAGAAAGTCCAGTGGCCCGTGCCGAGGAAGCCCACGGCACCGCGCGATAGCAGGGTGAAGATGTGTTCAATGTAGACAGATGCAGGATGGTAGTGAGGAAGGTCAAAAACAGAGCTTTCGAAGATGAAGTCTGCCGTAATATAAGCCGTCTCGCACCGGACTGGTAGTATTGTGGGGATATTTCCACACAGGCGCTGTTTCAGGTTCATGTCAGAAAGCATAATTATTGCTAATGACTTATTAGCGTAATAGACGAATTCTCCTCTCGAAAACTTCCAAGGCCAACAATCACTGGATTTTTGTTTTGACTTCTAGCAGCTACACTTATTCCAGACCCAGGGCCGGATTAAGGTACGGGCTAAGGGGGCTGCAGCCCAGGGCCCCCGACCCTCTAGGGGCCCCCATGACGGAAGGAGAAAAACAAAACAAAAACGAAACCTAAAAATATTTCGGAAAGCGATGTTGCTTTGCCGCGGGATTCGAGAAGAGGGATATACAAAGATAATGGCGATGTCAGCGAGGCCAAACGCGCACTTCGCGTAACACACTCTATCCCTGTACAAAGCCGGCCCTTTGGGCAGACTTGGACGTAGTTCAACTACTCTACTCAAACTACTGTAGTTTAACTACTTTTCCGAGTAACTTGGTAACTTTCAATTACAACTTGATTTGGGTAATTAGTAGTTTAATTTAACTACTTTTTTCAAGTAACTTCTACTCAAATTACTAACTACTTTCGAAATGTAGTGCTAATTTTGCTCATCACGAACGTTTGAGCGCAGAAATGAATAAGACGTCGGCAAATGAAGTGGCACTCCCGAACAAAAGGCCCCCTCACATTCCGTTCCCACGCACTTACACTCGGCAGCCGTAGAAACTGCATCGCAGGCGTCCTTGAGCCAAGGTGGCTACGAGCAGCTAAAGCATAACACCGGCGCGCACGAACGCAGGAAGACATGATTAACAAGCCTTGGTGGGGTATTGACCTAATCCGGTAATGCACGCAGGAGCTGCGCCTCCGGCTGCAACCGTGAAAGACGGGGACACTCCGAGGCTTGTTGTTGTTTTCATGTTGCCTGCCTTTAGTGAGTTCTACCTCAAGTGGTTTGGGGGTTCCACGAGCGGTGCCACTGGAATGACCTCGCAGCTGGGCGCCTCTTCCCATGGTCGCCTCGTCGTCAGCGCATACGCCTTTGCAAAATCGAACGTCCCCACGCACAAACCCTGGCACGGATAATCCGTTCATGGGAGCACGTTCCCACTTCCAGCTGCAACGGTACGAGCGACGATGCTTGTTCGCGTAATCCTCCACGTCCTTAAATCCGACCTTCTATGCCAGGGTGACCTCCCCTCTGTTAAAAACGATTTACTTGTCAGGCGTGTCAAGCGCGTCAGAATACCGTAGTCGCCGGCGAGGATTGCGAGTTACTCATGGGAGATCTGTTTGTTGGACCCGGCGTCAGCGGCGAAGTATACTTTGGTTCATCTTCTGTTAAACCAAAACAATTTTTTTTTCAGTAGCGTAGCACTAGCATTGCAACGAGACGCGCAGTCGTCCGTCGTGACGCGAGACTTGAACCGACGGTCGGGTGCGCTCGCTCAGCTCTCAGAACGTCGTCGGAATGAAGATGGGCCAGTCATAACAATCTCAACTTGCCAAAGAAAAAGAAAACGGGAGGAGAGTTTGTTATAGAAGACTCTCTACCCGAGGCAAACCTCACATGTTGCGTCATGGACACCTAAGATGCCGACACACTCAAATTCAACGCTGCCATTCCATCCAGCCCAGCGCGTCGGTGGAACGTCTGTTTAGCTTGGCTGGGGAAGTCTTTAGAAGGAAAAGGGGAAAACCTTCCTATCAAGAACTTTAAAAGTCAATTGCTTCTGCGAGCGAATAAATTATTTTGGTGAAAACGCAAGCCATAAAATAACTGCATTTATTTTAGGCTCGCAGGGTTTTTCATAGATCAAAACTGCTGTTCATTTCGCTACTACAAAAATATAAAAAAGTAACTTCGAAAGTAACTTCAAAGTAACTCGCTACTTTTTACAGTAGTTAGTAGTTTACTCAATTACTTTTACAAATGCGTAATTTCTACTCTACTCCAATTACTTTTGGCGTGGATACTCAGTAACTTAACTTAACTACCTTTTTTGAGTAATTTGTACATGTCTGCCTTTGGGTGGGGACCGGCCCCTTAGGGTGCTTGTCCGCTTTCTTATGAAAGCGGCTTCGAGCAAACGAAGAAAACACGCGAGGGGCCCCACAACCTGGGATTTTTCACTCCTCTTTTTTCTTTTTTGTCAGGAAGGGAAATGTCATAAACACCTCCCCCTTCTCCTTACTCGTGTCTCGTGCGCGCAAACACGTGTTTTTGAGCAGCGCTTACACTTTGAAAGTGCAGCCTTCGACGCTGCTGGGGAAGGGAACAAAGCTGCATGCCGCCTCCGCGGTGGTCTTGCCGGAGTGCTCCCTAGTTGAAACCAGACGGGAATGGTAAATTTTTTTGTATTTTGAGGCTACTTTCTATTGATTAAAAAATAAAGGAAACTGCAGTATTTCCCAGGTTCATTGCCGTTAACCAGACATCATTATCATCATCATCGTCGCCATCATCATAATCATTAGATTTAGGGCCCCTGAAGCGTCTTTAGCCCAGGGCCCCGAAATGCCTTAATCCGGCTCTGTCCAGACCCTCGGTAATTTATAAAAGCAAAGCTTCGTGAGCAGGCGAGGACACTCGCCACTCGTGTGTAATTTGGCGGCCAAACGAACGTCAGAGAGCACCGCGACCTTTCCCGAGGTAGGCCCAAACGCGGGCTTTCCGTCTGGAACGCTCGTTCCGCGGAGCAAGCACGTTCGCGGACGCCCCGGCGTCCGCTCAGGAGGAGGCAGGCAGCGGGGACGGAGCTGAGGCCATATTCGCGCACAAGGGGTCAGAGTTCGAACTGCAACTTTTTGTGGGTCACGCCGCGACGCCCCGCCTGCCTGCCTGACGCGCCGGGGTTATTAATAGAGGGAGGACTTTACTTTCGCTACATGAGATCTTCGCGTGGACGAGCGCGGAAGGTCTCCCGTGCTTGAGCTCCGGCAGTTTTTCGATGGACGCGTGACACGTGGGGGCGCGTCGGCGTAAAGTACCGAGACGTGAGCAGCGCGACCGCTCGCTATGCCTCAATACGACGAACGCGCCGTTCTGCCCTTCCCGATGACCGCCAGTTGGCTCGATTATGATCGCGCGCGGGACCAGTTCTGTTTTCTTGCTCGCAATTTGTTTTTATTATTATTATTTGAGGCACGCGCCGTCGAGTGTTGTCATTCATGAGGGTGGGGTCATCAGCACGAGCTGCGCGCGGAGCAACTTGTCATTTGCCACGATCAACGTTTTTGTCGGCGAGAAATGCTGTCTCACGCAGACACATTCCACGGGCACGTGCGGTTAGCTCACCAGGATTCGTTTTTTTCGTACGAGACACCGCAAAAGAGAGAAGAATTGTGCCGGTCACCAAAAAGGAGTATGAATTACGATTACAAGTTACCCAGCCTTATATGCAATAATTTATCGTTGCTAACTACTTCTATGAAAGAGTAGTTGATTATTTTCCTCGTTACGTTACAAGTACCGTAATCAATTTCACGTCACATTGCTCGGATGCTTCTGAAAAAAAATAAACAATAATTTTATGTTCCCGCGAAGAGTACCACAACACTACTTTCCGAAATCCAAACAAATCTAAATCATTCTAAAAAAAAAAAAAAAAAAGCTAGATTTAAGTTGTTATATTTCATCTTATTCGGCGGTGGCAGGATAAGAAAGCAGCACAAACGCTGCCTCCAGACTACGCTCGTTGGATTCCATCGTGGTTTGGTTGTAAGCTCTCAACACTCATCAACGTAGTTCAAAGTAGGAAGCTCGCACTGAAAACGGAACTTCTACTGCAGCATTAAAAAAAAAAAAGGCTTGGATGCAAGAACGCACGGTTTCAACTTTCAACAGAGCAGTAACGCTCGTGCGCTTCAAAGCTCCTTTCGAACGCCATTTGCCTTTCCACGAACTGCACTGACAGTCTCTGACAGAGTATCGACACAGATGCACGCAAAAAGAGTCCAGTGCAAGGTTTCACGGACATATCCTCAGGCAACACACCAGAGAAACGCCCCACTTGGCCCAAGTTTGGCCACCCTCAGAGCCCGAACTTTGACCTAATTTTGCTCCAAGGCGTATCGCTAGTGCCAAAGTACTTTCCTTTGGCTTTTCTCTGGATCGCCTCATAATTGCCAAAGTGCCAGACCTGAGCCAAAGATGCCTCGTATCAATCGAACAACTAGCAATGAAGTCTAATTCTGGCACTCAAGCTTAGCCCAAAGTTGCCACATAAAAACGAACCAAGAAGAAGTAAAGCCTAACTTTGGCGCTTGTTTGCTTTGGAGATCTCGGGCCGGTTTGCTCACCTTGCTGCCGCGGCTGCGGTTGCGGCCAAGAGGGATTTTCATGTCACGTGACCATCTTCATGGGGACAACGAAGTACCTAGCGTCCCGGCCTAATGGCGGAAAAATCCGTATCGCTTCAAGCACGAAAGCCTAATTTCGCTCGCAGAAACTGTCTGCAGGGGACTTTCAACTGGAGTCCAATTGACCGCCACTTTATACTGGAGAAGTGGCAGGTAAAGCTACGGCCAGGGAGGGTAAATATGAGGCAAAAATAAAGAAAAACCACGCGAGATAGAAGCGGTGGCAGTATATTTATATACCTTCGCCAGCCGGCGGCTCGCGCCTCCTCTTAAAGTTATCGGGAAAACAAACAGCGCAGGGACAAGGACAGAGTAGAAGGCGGTAGACAACACACAGCGCTGACTTACAACTGAGCTTTATTGGCACTGACAACCTGTATAAATACAAAATTTGCCCGAACCAAAAGCCAAGAAAAGAAACAACACTAGAGGAGGACTATACACGTGTTCCTAGAGTCATCTGCAGGCGCCGTTGTTCTCCGATCTCAGTAGAAAAATACACTCCTTTTCCGTCAAGGCAAGTGACGGGGCACTAACACACTCTGAACCCGCTTGTCCAATGGCGCGTGCTTCTATAATCTCACGTGTCAGCTTATCTTTTTGTTTTCTGATGACCGTGCATCCTTCAAAATCCGGAGTACATCCGCAATCGCGGCAATGCACCCCAAGGTGCCCCGACACAACCTGAGACACATTATAACGATGCTCTCTTAAACGCTCATTAAGACAACGTCCTGTCTGCCCTATGTATCTCTTGCCACAGGACAGGGGAATAGAGTATACAACACCCGCAACGCATGTAACAAACTGCTTTTGGTGTTTCTTGGTACACACCTGTCTCCCTATTACATGAGAATTCACTTTTTTGCACATCATAGATAGCTTGTCTGGAGCCGAGAAGAGCACGTGAACACCAGCTCGATGTCCCACTTCTTCAGATTGTGGGATACTTTGTGTAGGTACGGTAGTACTGTGATGTTCCTGTTCTTCCTGTTAACTTGTTCCGCACTCTCAATGCGTCTTCTCTTTAGTAGAGTCTCGGCGACTGCCGTTTGGAGGCGCAACGGGTAGCCCGCAGCCGTGAGCCTCTCTACTTGATTTTCAAAGCTATCCTTGACCGAGTGAATGCAGGATTTATTAAGGGCGTTCTTAAAGCAAATGTTGATGATTCCCTTTTTACCAGTTTAGAGTGGGCAGACGAATACGACAGGAGGGGTTTATTACTTCTCGGTTCATAAAGCCAGCAGGTGTGTGTGGGAAGACAATGGAGCCTAAGGTCTAAAAATCGTATGGAACCGTTTACTGGTAATTCATGCGTGATAACCAGTGGTTCCAAGCATTTACTAAAAGTGGCCAAAACCTCAGAAATTTCGCCAACAAAGTGGTCTGAGTCACAGTCTACAAGCACTAAGTAGTCATCTACAAACCTAAAAACCTTTTTACCCTAGAGCCTTCAAGTCTATTAGATAAAATTCTGTCGTAAAATGCGAGATAAATGTTGCTCAACACGGGAGCTAAACAGGAACCGATGCATATGCCGTTTTTCTGAATGAAAGTTTCTCCATTCCAAGTTGTAAACGTCGACTTGAGGTAAAAGGTTAAAAGCTCCAAGAAGTCCCTCACCCCTAGACCACATTCATTTTGAAACGCTACACACCCGTGGTTGTCAATACACTCTTCGACGCACATTAAAAGCTCCGTGTGCGGAATCGAATAGTATAAGTCCTTAATGTCAACGGAACAGGCCGAGAGGCCTTGGTCAGGGCATTGTCTAAGGAAGTCAATTATCTGCTCCGAGTTTTTTACCTGAAAGGGATCGTCAATAACTAAAATGTTCAATTTCGTTTGTAAAAACATGGCCACCGACTTCTGCCACGTTCCAATTTCCGATACTATTACGCGTAGCGGACAGTTGGCTTTGTGCGTTTTAGCTGAAAAAAATAGATCTAGATTCAGGCCCCTGCCCTTATCAACCGCTAGGGCTAGTTTATCTAAACTCAGCCGTTTACAAAGTTTACGTGCTTCAATTCTTACTTTTGCTAGGGACACGTCATTCCTGCGCACAAAAGTGGCCTCGATAGCGTCTAAGGCTTTTGAGTTGAGCATGCCTTTGGGTAGTACTACAAAGCCCCCTCCTTATCAGCAGGTAACAAGGACAGGGCGTTATCCTTTAGGTAAGCGACGGTGGACCGTACAGGGACCCTGCTACCAGACGGCCTGCACTGCAGTAATACGTCGACACCATCCGCAATGCACCTGTCCGCCTCAGACTCCGCAGCTCGTCCCGACACTTGCCTTACCTTATCAGACACTACCGAACTTCATTTCTAATAAGCGGGCCCTATTCATTGTTTTTCCGTGGACTTGAGTGTCCTGGTGGTAACTGCTGGCGCTGTATGCCGTTCCCGGGTGCTGGCTTTTTCCATTCGTCACCGAATCCTGCCACTGGATGTCCTGGTATTGTTCGGCGGCTGCCAACCCTCGCCTGGCCATGGGATGAGGATATGCAAGATCCTACGCACCGAGTGCCAGCGGCAGATACGGCTGTATCGGGAGTGCCTACACCTACGTCTTCGTGCGGGTGACCGTTCGTCCTGCGGTGGATGGCGGTGGCGGGAGCTCTCACGTACCATCGACAGAACGGCTGACTTCCTCTGGCAGCAAACACTGCCTCTTCTTCGAGCGAGCATCCCTGGGAGGCGTCCTGCGGCTACGGGGAACAAGGTCCACAAGTTGGGTGACGTTCGCCTTCCAAAACAAGTGGAACAAGTGCTGAGCCACGGCCCCAAGTTCGCCGTCGAGCCAAGGAAGTCGCCCCCAGAGTTGTTGTCTCTGGTAAGGCAAGTGTCGGGACGAGCTGCGGAGTCTGAGGCGGACAGGTGCATTGCGGATGGTGTCGACGTATTACTGCAGTGCAGGCCGTCTGGTAGCAGGGTCCCTGTACGGTCCACCGTCGCTTACCTAAAGGATAACGCCCTGTCCTTGTTACCTGCTGATAAGGAGGGGGGCTTTGTAGTACTACCCAAAGGCATGCTCAACTCAAAAGCCTTAGACGCTATCGAGGCCACTTTTGTGCGCAGGAATGACGTGTCCCTAGCAAAAGTAAGAATTGAAGCACGTAAACTTTGTAAACGGCTGAGTTTAGATAAACTAGCCCTAGCGGTTGATAAGGGCAGGGGCCTGAATCTAGATCTATTTTTTTCAGCTAAAACGCACAAAGCCAACTGTCCGCTACGCGTAATAGTATCGGAAATTGGAACGTGGCAGAAGTCGGTGGCCATGTTTTTACAAACGAAATTGAACATTTTAGTTATTGACGATCCCTTTCAGGTAAAAAACTCGGAGCAGATAATTGACTTCCTTAGACAATGCCCTGACCAAGGCCTCTCGGCCTGTTCCGTTGACATTAAGGACTTATACTATTCGATTCCGCACACGGAGCTTTTAATGTGCGTCGAAGAGTGTATTGACAACCACGGGTGTGTAGCGTTTCAAAATGAATGTGGTCTAGGGGTGAGGGACTTCTTGGAGCTTTTAACCTTTTACCTCAAGTCGACGTTTACAACTTGGAATGGAGAAACTTTCATTCAGAAAAACGGCATATGCATCGGTTCCTGTTTAGCTCCCGTGTTGAGCAACATTTATCTCGCATTTTACGACAGAATTTTATCTAATAGACTTGAAGGCTCTAGGGTAAAAAAGGTTTTTAGGTTTGTAGATGACTACTTAGTGCTTGTAGACTGTGACTCAGACCACTTTGTTGGCGAAATTTCTGAGGTTTTGGCCACTTTTAGTAAATGCTTGGAACCACTGGTTATCACGCATGAATTACCAGTAAACGGTTCCATACGATTTTTAGACCTTAGGCTCCATTGTCTTCCCACACACACCTGCTGGCTTTATGAACCGAGAAGTAATAAACCCCTCCTGTCGTATTCGTCTGCCCACTCTAAACTGGTAAAAAGGGGAATCATCAACATTTGCTTTAAGAACGCCCTTAATAAATCCTGCATTCACTCGGTCAAGGATAGCTTTAAAAATCAAGTAGAGAGGCTCACGGCTGCGGGCTACCCGTTGCGCCTCCAAACGGCAGTCGCCGAGACTCTACTAAAGAGAAGACGCATTGAGAGTGCGGAACAAGTTAACAGGAAGAACAGGAACATCACAGTACTACCGTACCTACACAAAGTATCCCACAATCTGAAGAAAGTGGGACATCGAGCTGGTGTTCACGTGCTCTTCTCGGCTCCAGACAAGCTATCTATGATGTGCAAAAAAGTGAATTCTCATGTAATAGGGAGACAGGTGTGTACCAAGAAACACCAAAAGCAGTTTGTTACATGCGTTGCGGGTGTTGTATACTCTATTCCCCTGTCCTGTGGCAAGAGATACATAGGGCAGACAGGACGTTGTCTTAATGAGCGTTTAAGAGAGCATCGTTATAATGTGTCTCAGGTTGTGTCGGGGCACCTTGGGGTGCATTGCCGCGATTGCGGATGTACTCCGGATTTTGAAGGATGCACGGTCATCAGAAAACAAAAAGATAAGCTGACACGTGAGATTATAGAAGCACGCGCCATTGGACAAGCGGGTTCAGAGTGTGTTAGTGCCCCGTCACTTGCCTTGACGGAAAAGGAGTGTATTTTTCTACTGAGATCGGAGAACAACGGCGCCTGCAGATGACTCTAGGAACACGTGTATAGTCCTCCTCTAGTGTTGTTTCTTTTCTTGGCTTTTGGTTCGGGCAAATTTTGTATTTATACAGGTTGTCAGTGCCAATAAAGCTCAGTTGTAAGTCAGCGCTGTGTGTTGTCTACCGCCTTCTACTCTGTCCTTGTCCCTGCGCTGTTTGTTTTCCGATAATATGAATGACCAACTAGCCCACTCGTCAACACTACTGAACTCCTCTTGTGGTCGAGAGGTTAGAGTGCCGGCACTTGGCGTCGCGGCGTGAAAGTCCCGGGTTCAAATCGCGCCAGAAACTCTCTTTTTTTTTTCTGCTTGTATTTGACTGTATTCTCACTAAGAATGTACACAAGGCCGTATGAGCTTTATAAAATTATTGGGCGGGTAGTTCTGACTCACCAGTTCGTTGTTCATGACCTCGAAAGAGCGCATACATGTCTCTGGCTTTCTTTACCAACTTCCGCCATGCCTCCTGCGGCTGCCGTGCACTCCGCGGAAAGCTTATGTCGTTGACAATATCTTCCCATGCCTGTCTCTTCGTTCGCCAGGTAACTGTGCTGCTGAATTTCTCTAGAATTTGTTGTTTTCGTTCTCCAATTGCTCTAATTAATTCCATTTGTTGATCCAAAGTCATTTTAGGTGTTTGCGTTCGAGAGATGGTTTGCGATGTCGACGCCTGACTCATTTTTGCATTCGGTTGTGATCGTCTGCTATCCATACTAAAATTCAACACGTAATGTGTTAATATTACAAAACGATTGCCACAGCGAGATGTAAAGAGTAAAAATATAACTTTTATCACATTCCATGCAAGTAAAAGTATAATATCTTTTATTTCGGTTTTACGACTTTCTCAGACGTTTGACTTGTTGCCTTGCCTGTAGGATTTCGCTCAATCAATGCATCCACGGCTGCTATTTTTTTTGTGTGTGTTTATTTCGTAGAATCTTTTTTTTTTTTAGTTGACACGACTGCAGTGTGTATTAGTACTAAATAGGCGCCTCCTGTTATTGAAAAGAGTCGTAGCAAGAGCGTTGTATATTTAAAAACACATAAAATAGTAGTTGCTGGGAAAGGATGCTTGTTTCGGCCCCGTTTGTGTGAAAGTCATAACGATGCTGTAATCTTGGTGTCCTTTTAATGAACATTATGAAACGTTCGTATTTGCGCGTTAACTTGGCTTGATCTTGGTTTCCTTTTAATGAACATTATGAAACGTTCGTATTTGCGCGTTAACTTGGCTTGATCTTGGTTTCCTTTTAATGAACATTATGAAACGTTCGTATTTGCGCGTTAACTTGCGACTTGTCCTAATGACATTAGAAACGTCGATCGCATTAACTGCTTGATCCTGGCCGAATGAACATTATGAAACGTTCGTATTTGCGCGTTAACTTGCGCTTGACGGCGTCCTCGTAGACTATGAAACGCTCGTATCTGCGCATGACTTGCTTGATCCTGGTTCCTTTAATGAACATTATGAAACGTTCGTATTTGCGCGTTAACTTGGCTTGATCTTGGTTTCCTTTAATGCATTATGAAACGTTCGTATTTGCGCGTTAACTGCTTGATCTTGGTTTCTTTTAATGAACATTATGAAACGTTCGTATTTGCGCGTTAACTTGGCTTGATCTTGGTGTCCTTTTAATGAACATTATGAAACGTTCGTATTTGCGCGTTAACTTGGCTTGATCTTAGTTTCCTTTTAATGAACATTATGAAACGTTCGTATTTGCGCGTTAACTTGGCTTGATCTTGGTGTCCTTTTAATGAACATTATGAAACGTTCGTATTTGCGCGTTAACTTGGCTTGATCTTGGTTTCCTTTTAATGAACATTATGAAACGTTCGTATTTGCGCGTTAACTTGGCTTGATCTTGGTTTCCTTTTAATGAACATTATGAAACGATTGTAGAAGCGCGTTAACTTGGCTTACCGTAACCTTTTCTTTTCTTCCCGGTTTGTCAGCCGAACAAGTGGGGCAAACAGTAAAAATCGTGTAAGGCGCAGTAGTCCTAGTGGATGATTAGTAAAAAACGATCACACTTAAAAAACAAAACACACTCGCAGAATAAAAAAAAAAGTTTCCGCCGAGATTTGAACCCTGAACTTTCACGCCGCGACGGCAAGTCCCGGCGCTGAAACCGCTCGACTGCTGCAGACGCTGTTCGGACCGGCACTGGCACAGATATATAAATACAGCAACCACAGCTTTCGTTTTGCGTGAGTTTTTCTTTATTTTGGCTTATATTTACCTTCCCTGGCCGTAACTTTACCTGCCGCTCCTAAAGTATGATGGGGCGGTTAATTGGACTTCTGTTGAAAGCCTCTGCAGTCAGTTTCTGCGAGCGAAATTAGACTTTTGTACTCGAAGCGGCACGGACTTCTCTGCCATTAGGGCAGGGACGCTAGGTACTTCCTTGTCCCCATGGAGCTGGTCACGTGACATAAAAATCCCTCTTGGCCGCAGCCGCAGCCGCGGCCGCAAGGTGAGCAAACCGGCCCTGGGGCCAAGATATCCAGACTCGGGCCAAAGAAGGTCAAGTTTGCCTCGACCTCTGCTTCTTCTGGTTTTTCAAGGACTTAAATTCCGGGGACAAAGAGCAAATTTTGCTCCAAAGAACTGAGCTACCGGGTCGCTAAGTGAAGTGTAAAGGCTTGTTCACTTGGTTGCGTCGACCGCGTTGCACCGCGTTGCGTCGTGCTGCAGCACAGCGCCTCCCCATTGGCTCGTCGTAAGGGTCGCCATAGCAACAGCACGACGCAAGCAGTCTTAACGCAGTCAAACGCAGGTGTCTGAACAGACCTTAATTGAACGAAGCGAAAGTTATGCCAAGACCCAGACGTATATAGATTGTCTAAACTTGCGCATGGTTCAAGGAACATCAACCTGATATATCATTTTTTAAAGGGGGACTCAAGCGGTTTTTGGGGAAGCTACTTTTTGGTGCGATGGCGTTAAGGAAGTGTCAGTGAATGAGTATCTTCAGTTTTAGAAGGCAGAACCGCCTATTAATCACGCAGGAATAAAATGCGTGCGGACTCTTTCCTGTACTTGCGAGGACCAATGAAATTATCGTATGTTTGAAAATTTTGGCGGCCTTTCTTTCCCCGCTGCGTTGGAAACAGCCGCAGCGGCAGACCAATCACAGGTCGAGGAGAACTGGCGGCGCGCGTTGCATGCCGGTCGTGGGCCGGCTTCTTCTCTGCGAACATGGCGTCGGTGGTGATCGTTGGCGTGGTCGGCGTGGTGGAAGCTCATCGTTCCGCGTAAAAGCGCTATCCTTGTCTGTGAATTTTCGTCGTGTGTCGCTATGATAACCCAGCACGTACTAGAAGGGAAGATCCACCTACTCGTGCGGCGATGTCGTGGCGGCACTCTCAAGACAGCAGAAACGCCCGTGCCGTCGTGTTTGTTTACTTCGACTACAGTGCTGCTTTCTAAGCATTTGTGTCCTCGAACATCGCCCGGATTTCTTATTTGGCGCATTTCATGCGTGTGCTCAAGTTCAAGGTATTACTGGCGCGTACCGTATAAAGGATGCGAATTTTCACGCGTTTTCATCACCGGAGAAAAGTGATTAGTGTTAGCAATCCTGAACGCTCGCAACGTTTATCTGATCACGAAATCATATTTCTACGTTGCTATATCGCTGCTAAGATTACATTGTCTTTTATAATCGTAGAAAAGGCGTGTGGCGATATTTGTACTATTGTAATGTCGTGTATTAGAGTCGTGATCGTCCAAGACGGCGTACTGCATCTTTTTATTTTCTTTTTTTCATCCACTGTAGCCTGCAAGCCTATCAAGAAAAAATAATAATAAAGCTTTTGGCTATAGAAAACTGTCTGTCTATATTCTGTTACGGTATTGAAGGCATTGAGTAGCAGTGCGTCCCCTTTTAGAGGGGCCGTGCGCTTGTTGTAGTGGTTGCAGGTGTGTGTACGCGCGGCGCTGAGCGGTCGTTCCGGTCGCTCCGGTTGCAACGGACGCAGTTGTAAATACGCGCTCGTTGCACATGTCTGAACCAGCCTTCCCTCCGTCCTCCCGAGGCGAAAGTCAACGTGGCGACATCGCTTGACATCACGTACCAGAGGTAACGCTGCGATGTCAAACGTTGGTTTGGTTAGGACTTGCCCAAACCGCAAAACGCCCGAGAAGGTCTGCGTTTCGTCGTCCTCGGAACCCGAACATGACTCCGAAGCGCTGCTATCGTCCACATCGCACGTCGGAGTGGCGTCATAGGAAATAATCCCCAGGTCGGCTGTCCGCCGAAGAATTTCAACCTCTAACGGCGTCAGGTCCTCGAGCGTAGAGAACTCCGCCGACTCCGCCATGATCGAAGCTCGAATGACAAAGAGGTTCGGCCGATGCGGCTACCTCGGGATCACTGCGCGACGGAACGTCGTCCAACGCCATTGGCCCGAGATCCTCTTGATAAGCGTGCGAGGACCAATGAGAGTGGTTTCGTTTTCGGATGGATCCGAGGTTTGGCGGCCTTCAATTACATTTTTATTAAAGAAATAATCACCGTATGACTATACTTTTTGGTTTTTAGGGATACTTAGGGCGTCTAAATTCAGCTGTCATCATCAAAACATGAACTCAAAAACCACTTGAGTGTCCCTTTAACCTTGGCGTTTCGCCTCTATGCCAGGTTCGTGCAGTCATCCGAAGTGTAACGCGTACAGATACGTTATTAAAGGAATTGATGCGGACTCTACCGATGTGTTTCATCGATTACGACAAACTGATAAACGACAGCTTTAGTCGTGGTTTCGCCTGCTTCCTTAAAAATGCTCAAATAAATTAAGGTAAAATCATGTGAAAAAGAAAGAGGACCGTATACAGAGTACGGTTGCTTTGCATATGATCAGTGCTTTCTTTATTTCAGACTTCAATTTTAGTTTGAACCTAAATTTACATATCGTTTGTAGTATTGAGTGTTATTTAATGCTTTTTAATTCACTAAACATAGGGCGTAAATTGCCGAAATATGACTATTAATTTTATGGAAGTAATCGAGCAATTATGAAGTGATTCGTTAAAACAATTTTGTAGTTTAATTAGGTTGCAAATTACGGCTGTGAACATGCAACGTGGGAATTACAAAATTTCATAAAAACGTAATGGATTGCAAGTAATCTGTTATTTCTAACGTATTTCTTTCCAAGTCTACACAGCAGTCACTTTCCAGGGTGAGGTACTCGCGCCCGTGTATACTTGTTGGCGCTGCAGGTTTTTGTGAGATGAAGTGCTCGACGGGAGAGGGATTAAACGCACGAGGCTCCGAGTTGCGAGTATTGGCGGCGTGTGCGAACTATGGGGGGCGCTTCTCTAGCTATCATCATCATCGTTTGTGACGTCATGGGTAGGACAGACTTCGACAGACCGCGCCGATCTTGGATCCCTCGGCTCGTCAGCTCGCTTCGTGCGCTGCCTGGGTAACGCGCGACAAAGGAGGTTTCGCACGTTCTGTTGATTTTTGTGAAGTGATATTTGTAGTAGGACATTTTACCAAAGTTTGAAACGCACGTGACACGTGTAGTCGTGCCAACAAACACTTTAGGCGTTGTTAAGAATGGAACCTTCGGCGACCTTCTTCCGAGTTTCAACGCTGCGGAAACGAGTCATGACCAGTCCGGGAACGTCGCCTGCTGGACGGGGCCTACGCGAAACGAGTCCCGACGAGTACGGAACCGGCGCCTACGTGTCTGCGCCTGCGGAGACAGGTCTCAACGCGCCCGTGACGTCAACGGGACGTGTGTGCGTGCGTGCGGCTTGGTGCGCTCCGGAAGGGGAGAGAGGCCGGGCCTAACTGCGGAGACAGGTCTCGACGAGTCCGTGACGTCAACGGGACGTGTGTGCGTGCGTGGGGCTTGGCGCGCTCAGGAAAGGGAGAGAGGCATGACCTAATTGCGGAGGACCATGGCTACGACGCACTTCTGGCTACGACGCGGCGGACTTTGCTACGACGCACTTGACGGCGGGTTGCTGCTGCGCACCTGCTGCCCTGGCGGGGAGTGAGGGAGAAAACGGACCCTATATAAGGCGGAGCGCGAGGCTGCTCAGGAGTTCTCTCGGATTTGACGACTGTATCGCAACCATGTAATTAAACCGTTCGTTACGTTACCAATTCTCCCACCTCCACTGGACCCCTGGGTTCTTCACTTCGGGGAATGGTCGTCGTCACGAGCCAGGAAGCTCCCGGACGTGCGGCTCAAACCCCGCCTCTAACAACTGGTTGGCAGCGGTTGGGATCGGACCATGCGACATCGTGCTACATCTGCGGGTGAGCGTTTGGACTTTGCTTTGAGATTCGCCAGGCTTCAGATTATGGGTAATTAATTTTGAACTGCTGGGAATCCTTAGTGTTTGACTCGTGCGCTAGGTTTGTGTACAACCTTGCGACAAGTTTTAGAACAAAGCCAAAGCTAAAGAGCAGCGATCATGGATCTAATGAGGTTACTGAGAACAGATTTATTCTGTTTATGTGAAGAATTGGGTGTGGAGGTGGAGCAAAAGATGAAGAAATCTGAGATCAGTAAAGCGATTTCAGAGAGCGCAGAAGCAGAGGAAATTAAAATTGCGTGGGAACTGCTTCAGAACGCTAAGAGCGAAGCTGCAGCGAGAGAGGAACGAGAACGAGAGCAGGCTGCAGCGAGAGAGGAACGAGAGCGAGAGCAGGCTGCAGCGAGAGAGGAACGAGAGCGGGAGCAGGCTGCAGCGAGAGAGGAACGAGAAGGCAGAGAGCAGGCTGCAGCGAGAGAGGAACGGGAGCAGGCTGCGGCGAGAGAGGAACGAGCGCAGGCTGCGGCGAGAGAGGAACGGGAGCAGACTGCAGCGAGAGAGGAACGAGCAGCGCTAAAAAGGTTAGAGTTAGAGATGGAACAACAGCGATTAAACTCACAGAACAGTAGAGTTGGGACTCCGGTGCGAGCAAGTGAGACCGAGTCGTATCAAATGAAGAAGCTCATGCAGCCGTTTAAAGTTGGGGAAGACGTGGGCCTGTTCTTAGTGAACTTTGAGAGGACATGTGAGAAGTTGAGCTTCGCCCCAGAAACGTGGCCGCAACGGCTTTTGACTTTGTTGCCCTGTGAGGCTGCAGAGGTTGTCGCGCGCCTTAGTGCTGGAGACGCGGACGACTACGACAAGGTGAAGTCCAGCCTTTTGAAACGGTACCGCCTTTCTGCCGAGGCGTTCCGTCAAAGGTTTAGAAACGCATCCAAAAAGAGCAGCGAGGGCTACTCGGAATTCGCTTACGGGCTTAAAACCAATTTGATAGAATGGTTGAAGAGCGAGGAAGTGTACGAAAGCCGAGACAAGGTAGTCGAGTGTGTGTGCCTCGAACAGTTCTTTCGTAGCATTCCGCAGGCAGTCAAGCTCTGGGTGCAGGACAGGGTAGGAGTCGACTCTGTCGAAAGGGCCGCTGAGCTAGCCGAGGAGTACGCAACGCGTAGAAAGCTGAGCGGAGAGGAAAGCGAACCCGGCCGGAGCGATCAGCGCAAGACCTTCCGACAGGGAAACGGCTCGCGAGAAAACGGGCCCGAGAAGCCCGAAGCAGGACAAAAGGTCCCAGAAAAGAGCGCAGAACACTCGAACGGAGACGAGGCGCGGAAAAGCCAAACAGGGCAGTTCGAGGCTAGGAAGCCGTTCCTGTGCTACAACTGTCAGGAGCCGGGACACACAGCGGCCAGATGTAAGAAACCGCGGGTTGTGTTCTCGACCGTGACCGGTAGTGACGAGGACCTGGAGCTCCTTCGTCCCTATCTTCACGAGCTCCAGGTAAACGGAAAGCCGTGCAGGGTGCTTCGTGACAGTGCAGCGACGATGGACGTTGTTCATCCGTCGTATGTAACGACATCCGATTTTACTGGAAAGGTAGTTTGGATCAAGCAGCTGCTCGAAAAGCACAGTGTCTGTCTGCCTATGGCGACGGTAAGGATAACTGGCCCGTTCGGAGAGCTAGTGACAGAGGCGGCTGTCTCGCAAACAGTCCCGTTGGAGTATCCTTATTTGTTTTCTAACCGGTCAGAATTCCTGCTGCGCGAGAGGGGTCAACAACTGGGAGAGGGACTAGTTCAGTCAGGTACGAGGTCCAAATCGCGTCAGCTCGCCCCTTTGTTGACGAGTGATCCAGAGCCAGAGGCAGCTGTCGGGGAGCAGGCACTACCAGAGTTCGAGGCAGAGAAACGGGATGAGAGGGACCAGGTTGTAGAACAGCCTGACCTCGTAGCACTAGAAAGTGTACGCCGTCCCAACGAGCCGGCGAAAAAGGCGGAGGAAGACGGGATCAGTGAAAGATCTCTCGTAGCTCCGGCGTCACGTAACTTTGGTCCTCTGCTACGAGCAGACGGAGTGTCTTTGACAGTCGAGCAGAAGAGCGACCCTAGTGTGTCAGGGTTTCGCGGTACAGCTCAGGAGATTGCTAGGACCAATGTGACGGGGCATGAAAAAGGCGGATTGTTTTTTCGGCGCTATAAGGACCGCATTTTCACGTCTAGAAATCACGTGAAAATCGATCACTACGACTTCAGGGCAAGAAAAAGGAAAGGCAAATTTAACGGCAATGCCGATGGGTTGAGCAGATTTTTCTGGCATCACGAAAAACAGTAGGGATTATCTCAGAGGTCTTCGTCATCCACGGGAATGAGGATCTAAGTGGGGGCACTTCGTTAAAACCCCAAAAGGACCTCACAAATTGCGAAGAGTTTTTGTCTTGTATTTTGTTCATTGTGACCTCGTTGGAAAAATGAGTTTTGGCGACAGGGGGTCTCGATACCCGAAATTGTACTATAGTTTTCAATTTGCATTGTTTTGGCAAATTATGGTCATCCGTAATCCGGTCTGGCGGGTCTCTGGCGAATTCCGAGCGTTTGACTGCGGTGTGGCGTGGTGTTGGGTGGGACGTTTCCGCTAATGCCTCCGTTGTAAGAGGTTTGGGAGTTTGTTGGGTGCTTGCAGCGTCTTCTCAAGGCCTACTCCAAGCCCACCTCTTCAGGCCAGCGATTGTACCACCGGCCTTTCGAGGTTTCCCTGGCCCCGGAGGGGCTGTTAAGAATGGAACCTTCGGCGACCTTCTTCCGAGTTTCAACGCTGCGGAAACGAGTCATGATCTGTCCGGGAACGTCGCCTGCTGGACGGGGCCTACGCGAAACGAGTCCCGACGAGTACGGAACCGTCGCCTACGTGTCTGCGCCTGCGGAGACAGGTCTCAACGCGCCCGTGACGTCAACGGGACGTGTGTGCGTGCGTGCGGCTTGGTGCGCTCCGGAAGGGGAGAGAGGCCTGGCCTAACTGCGGAGAACTTTGGCTACGACGCACTTCTGGCTACGACGCGGCGGACCTTGCTACGACGCACTTGACGGCGGGTTGCTGCTGCGCACTTGCTGCCCTGGCGGGGAGTGAGGGAGAAAACGGACCCTATATAAGGCGGAGCGTGAGGCTGCTCCAGGAGTTCTCTCGGATTTGACGACTGTATCGCAACCATGTAATTAAACCGTTCGTTACGTTACCAATTCTCCCACCTCCACTGGACCCCTGGGTTCTTCACTTCGGGGAATGGTCGTCGTCACGAGCCAGGAAGCTCCCGGACGTGCGGCTTAAACCCCGCCTCTAACAGCGTTGAGGCGTCGAAGCGCTCGGATGGTCGTGCTCTCTTCTCTACCCCAGTACAAAAAGCTGGACGAGGAAAATAGAATATCCGGCGCTTTATCCCACTACAACGTCTACCACGGCGAATAGGGTGTATTTTTGTATTATGATTCGGGCAAACTTTGAAATCTGTAAACCAGTAAACAAACATTTCCTCAAAATAACTGACCAGAAGAAGCGGTACTGGCTTCTGGAGTCGTTTTAATTTAATGCCTGCTTATACATCCGGTCGATGCGAAACACGCGAGACCCCCGCGATCGAAGTTTTAAATCTAATAAGTTAGGTGACAAACCTCCCAAAAAATGAGGAATACAGCTGCTATGAATTACTATAGTCTGTATGTTTAATATTTGAGGACCGAAATGCGTATAATGCGTAATGCGCTTCTCAGCGAGCATTTTTTTTTAATTTGTAAACAATTCTTAGTAAATATAGGATAGACTCTATCCGATAGAGCAAATTAATGAATCGGCTCAATTGGCCGGGCCATGACGGACAACTTAAGAATTAATGAGAATTTCTGCTTTTCTTTCGAGCAGAAGTCGCGATGTGACAAACTTTTTTGCCATGTATTCGATTCGGGAGGAGTGTAAGCGTCAGTTGCTGACGAGCATTTGTTCGGCAGCAACTGTCCAGTCACACTTGGTTAGAAGCGTCGGTATCGGCAAGCTCAGTATTGCTAAAACAAGTGTGCGGCGCTTTGCAACTGTGCACGCGTGCACAGCTAAGAAGACAAACATCATTTATCCTAGTTAATGCAAAACCTTTTTCTATAGCCGTCTCCACAGATCCGAAAAACAAGAATAAGGAAGGCTATGAATAGCCCTGACTCACGCCGCGCGAGCTGCAATGTGAAGCTGTAGGCTTGTTTTTGAACATTTTAGAGCTTTTGTGATATAAAAAGCAACTTCGAGGCGCTGTTATTCATTGGAAAAATCACTTACAAAAACGTTATACGCGTTTGTGTAATATATGGACCGTTTTAATCGGCATACATGCGAAGTAACACAGCCACTCCGTGCTTTGACATAGCGCGTCGTCTGCTCGCATCCTACCAGATGCGTCACTGGAGGGCGCCCGCGAGGTGGCGCCACCAAAACATCTCGTGGCCAGTAGTGTACGCGTCGTATAAGCACTCCTTTCGTGCGAAGCGCACTAAAGGAGTGCTTACGTGACAGAGATGACGACGGGTCTTGGGCGCCGTTCATTCTGCCTCGTCATTCGCTGCACGAATTGCAACACGGGAGGGGCTCTCGCTTCATACGGGTAGAAAGTGAGGGAGAGGAGGAGACAAAGCCCGACCTTCTGGTTGGAATGATGGGTAGACGCGAAGCTAGCTGCCTTTGTCTCTGCTCGCTCTTCGAACCCGTTCGAACGCCAACGCCGGCGTATAGGGCGTTGGAACGCGTTCGACGAGTGCAGTCGAGACAAACTTTGCTTTTACCCATCATTCCAGCCCGACCTCGGTGTTCCCGACGTCTCCGAGCGCTCTCGTCACCTCCCCCTCTTTCCACACGCACAGTGACTGACAACTTCTGAAACACGTGGCCTAGTGATGTCGCCACTTTGGGATTCGGCCTTCTTATCGGCTAGTCCAGCAATATTCCCATTGCCTGCGGATGCTCGCAAAGCCCTGCCTTTTTTTCAACTGGCGTAATGTACACTCAGGTTTTCCAATACGATAGTTTTTCTTACCATGCATTTCGCAATGCCTCGCAAGGAAAGGAACGGACTAAAGAGAACATCGCTCATCAGAAATGGCGCCCCACAGAGGTTCAGCGTATTTGTCGTGCCAACGCGGAATGAGGCCTTCAAGAAACGTCGAAACAGCGCAGCACCGCGCAAAAACACAACCGTGCTTTTTTTTTTTTTGTATTGCAAGTGCATTTTTGTACACCCTATTTGAACTCATTTTAAGCTTTTGGTAAAAGGAAGATCCTTTCGCCTCGTTTTTTGACCGGGTACTCATAGTTGGTCCGTAGGCATACGGCCCTGCATGCGCCGAGAGATTCGGGTGCCCCCACAGCGCTACTTTCCTTCTTCATCGAGGGCCAAGGTTGCGTATTACAGCGTCGCTGATGAATGGTGTCGACCAGCGAGCGCTCCCCAAGTTCACGGCGAGGGTCTCGCGGAACGGGTTCTCCAGTCACGCCGGGAGGCCCCGAGTGGACGTCGACCGTGCATAATCGGGAACTTTCTCCGGGCCGTTCGTCCTCGCCGCCGTCCTCGCGATCGTCTCCCTGCCGGTGATGCGCACATGCGTCGACTTCACGCCCGTTGCGTGAGCCGCGAAACACGGAGGCCGGCTTCTGTGGCGACACCGGGAAAGGAGCAACGGTGCGTTTTCCTCCTTCTACTGACGCGCCCCCAAGCGGACACGTGAAGAATGGAGGAACGAGAAGTTTTTCTCCTTCTCCAAGCAGACGGGAGAAAGCTTTCGCCCTCCCGACTCATCTTCTTTCGTTTTCGTTTTTCTAGCACGTCACACACGTTGTTTAATAAATGTTGCTGAGTTGATTGAGCTTCAGCGGCAGCGAAGGACGCCTGTATTTCCGTCTCCCAGTCCAAACGTGCAGAACATTTCAGTTGCATTGACGTTTATATCACTAATTTTATCAAACGAGCAAACGAAGCCGTTAAAAACAGCAAAGTTCCGTAGCAGCGCCAGCAGCACTACGTACACTGGGCCCGGATGGCCGCCTCCGGATTGCGGAACCCACGCGGAACGATGTGTCGACGTTGAGGACGTTATGGAAATCTTGGAAATTGCGTCCCAAAGAGGCAGGTTTTGCTGCCGGGTGCCTGTGTGCCTTCTGTGCTGAGTTCGGTTCTGTTTTCAGATGCCGAGTGTCAACCGGCAATCCAACGTGGTTCCGTATTTCTGCGTGTCAACAACATAGCAGCAACATCGCGATGGCAGTTTTGTGCGTTGTGAACAGAAGACTGGAATTATCGCCGATGTGACCGTGTGTTCGCATATCAGTGGTGTAACAACAAGATGAGATGACGTAAACTGTCGTGCATTGATGCCGCCGGTCGGGCCGTGATCAGGGGGCGGGGTGTCCGAGGTTGACGTTCCGATTTGCATTAAAGAGTTAAGACCACTTGAGGGATTATGATGTAGTCGGTCGACCTGCGGATTGTCATGTTGTAACGCTGGTCTAAACCCTAGCTCCTATCGTATAGTGGCCAACATGACTCGTCTGCGATGTCCTGTTGTCTCCACCTCAAGAGCGATTGCGCTGTGGAGGACGGACTGAACAGTATGAAAATGTGACAGAAAGTACGTATATTTACAGTTTGGAATTTTAGCATTAAGAGAGGATGGTAGGTAAAATTTACAAAACAAAAAAGCTGTTCTTTATTTTGCTGTTTAAATATACAACGGTTCCTGGAGAAACTGCCCTCCAAGTGGCGCGCTGGGATGAGCGCTAGAAGTTTTCGAGCTCGCCATGGCGTAGCTCCGTACACTGAACACCTGGAGCAAGTCGCGGCTTTGACTGCATTCAAGTTGATCGAAAAGCGATTTCTCTGCCCGTGAAGCTTCGTTTCCACCTGACTGAATACACTCTCTCAGAGATTAATTCAAGACGACAATTACACCCGCACGCGAACAGCACAAATAGAAAAACAAATACTACAATAGATATACTGGCTACGACGTGCCGTGCGGGGAACCAAACACATGGCTTGGAACCGCATTGGAGAGGCTTGATTTATTGGCCTTTCAATTGTCCTACAAAAGAAAGCGATTCGATGCATAGGCATTTTAGATTTTTGCGCTCACACCGCTCTTTCTTTCTCCAAACACAAGGTTTTTACAATTCAGCAACATTATGACTTCAAATTAGCCGTATTAATTTATAAAGAGATAAAAAAACAGCGTGTCTTCGTCTCTAGATATATATCCAAAGAAATTACGACATATAATTTACGGCATGAATTATTCCTTCAGGAGAGAATTTGCACAAATTACGGGTCACAGAAATTGAGCTTTTTGATTCCGGAATTTTTAAACAAATTTTCAGAAGTATTAGATTTTATAAATTGCTGTTCTTCTTTGCGGAGCTTTAAAAAGGAAATAAAGGAGTAAATTTTTACGCTCTCGGGTTAAATATTGGGCCACTGCTTCATGCTCTCCAGACTCAGATGATTAATATTTTATGCATTTATTTATGAATTGATTTAAGGCAAATCATCCCAGTTTGTGTTTTGTTTGTGTTTAATTTATCTCAAAACAGTCTCTGTGAAAATATTTCCAGCTTGAATTTTATATGCATGACCTCTACACTGCTGCTGCGACTGCTGTAGCGCCGAAAAGGGGAATGGAGCCTCTCAGGTAGCTTCGGCAACCTTTTGCTCCTCCCTACCCGACATTTCATATGTCAAATAAACTTCAATTCAAGTCAATTCAATTCAATTCAAATACTTACGGCATCAGCGTTTACTTTTTACGAAGAGATTCATCCCTTCAGCCGTTCAAAATACTCTCAGAGGTGTTACATTGCTGGACTAAAATCAATATGCTAGGAATATTTTTATTGCTTATTTGGTCACCGAGAAAATTTGTACCTTCAAAACGACCAGTATACAAGGCAAAAACGCAGTACACAGACTAGATGTAGTGTTCGGGTTAGTGTGCTGTTTTATTGATGTTTGTATGTGCCGTGTAAGTGTGTGCGCCTAAATGTATATACTCAGCTGATGCTAGTGGTATCCGTCTCCGTTTAACACCGCAGTGCTGACGACGAGAAGAATGAGTAACTGCTTTCGAAACGCAAGTTTCTTTACCTGCGGGGGAAGCTGGCTTTGGAAATAAATACAGTTCGCGGAAAGCTCGTGTTAGGCTTTTATTTGCTGCTTTTCTCGCCCCGTACAATAGACGTTTAAGCCTTATTAGGCTCAATTTTCTCGATTCGGAGCCACCATAATGAGATGCAGGCGACGGAGGAACTTTGCCACCCTGCTTTCAGAACGAAAGTTTCTCCCTTTCTTAAGGAACATAGGTTAGAAGAGTGTTCTTCTCTTTATGGAGGGATACCCTTTTTGTAAGAGTGCAGTGCGCACGGACGGGTTTCGGCCCCGTCAAGTGGGGCTCAGCCCCGGTTCAGGAGACGCGTGTATGCGCTGCTTTTCGATGGAGGCGACAGTAGCGCATCGAATCGAGATATTACGACTCTCATTGAGAGCGGGATTTGTTCCCTTTACAATTCGATGCGCTTCGGTCACATGCACGTAAGCGTAGCTAAAGTTGTCGCGTTGTCTCAAAGCGCCTTCGCACCCTCTGTGAGATGGAAGGTTCACGAAATTTTGTCTTCGAGGAATGTATACACTCTGTAATGAGGCATTCGGTGCAGATTTTTAGCCAGTATTTGGTCTCGGGGGGGGGGGGGTTATGATTTTGTGCCCGAAACCTCCCTCTGCCACGCGACTGCTCCCGGTGTCTCTCCCACACATGGCCTACACCAACGTCACGTCGGCAGCCATATTGGTGGCCTTGCTGCTGAGCGCGTCTATAGCGTCTGCAGCCTACACTTTCCGCCATCGAATTCGGTTTCCTCGGCAAAGAAGAGGCAGGAACGACGAGCAGCACGATGGTGCGATGTCGTCACCGAGCCACTCAGACTCATTGATGATGGAAAACCCAGGCGAAGCTCGAACTGTTGACGAGGAAAATTCAAAATCCTCTTCAGTCCGACCACAGCCGACCATCTGGTGGAGCCAATCGATCAGTCGTCGTCCTTGCGCGTTTCCTGTCGATGACGAAATTCAAACACCCACGGTGACTGCGTCCCGACCCTGCACCTTTTCTAAACGCGCCAGCGTTGAAGGAGCTCGTGTCGCAGAAACGCCGGCGTCGGGAGCGTCGTGATCGGAAAATCCTGTCTGGTCGATAGTGTCGCGATGTCACAGTCACACGACCTCGCGCGGGAATCGCAAACAATCCACAACGCTCATGTGAAACGTGACGTCGCGCGTGGAATGAAAGTGAATAAAAAAACACGACATGTAACGCGAATTAAAGGTAACCGCATGTTTCAGATGATTTCTCTTCGCACAGTATTTCCTCCCAGAAAAAAATGCGGAGGTATTTTAGGTGGAATTCGAACCCGCGACCCTCTGGCTGGGAGCCAGACACGTGACTGACTAGGCCACCGCGTCCGCCGCAGGGGAGAAGCGAACCGCGAAGGCGATGCGAACGGGATCCGCGGTCACGCTATCGCGTTCCACTCTTTTTCTCTGCGCGATTGGTTGAGCCGCTCATAGAGCGAAAAGACGACGAGCGCCGTCACGATACACTTGTGGCGCTGCGTCCACGAGTCCCGAGAATCCATGTAGCGTCGACTGCGACCGGGCTTCAAACCGGACGGCGTGGCGAAACCCAAGCTCTTGTCGCACCGCGGTCAACGCGATTCCGGTCCTTGTCTTTGGAAGCGCCAGCCAATCAAGACGCAAGCAGCCTGAGCATAATCATCCTTCTTAAGCTCTCCCTGACTGTACCAGGGCAACACCCTTTCAGCGTGCGATCATTCTAAACAAATGAAAAGGTTTAAAAAAAAAATCCGAGTGAAGGGAGGTTATGGTTTCGTCCGTGTACACGGAGCCGAGCTCTTCAAATCACGGCGTGCGAAGCACTCCAACAGAGAAGTTGAATGCAGCACTAGCAGAGACAAAGAATTTCGAGCTTAGCTCTACAAAAAACATTAGATGCCCAAACGCTCGAGTTAGAAAAAAAAATCATTTCGTCCATGCTCCTTTTTCCGCCTCAAAGCTGCGCAACACTCACGAGCTGGAAAAAGAAGAAAAACTACGTCGACGACATTTCTTGAATCGGAAGCATTTTAAATCTTAGATAGTTGTTGTTGTTGTTGATGTTAATGTTGTTGTTGTTGTTGTTTTCCTATGTATTTAGAGGGACGAGCCCGATGTCTTCGACAGCCAGGTTCCAAAGGCCGGGAGTCAGAAAACTGAATAGATCTTTTTCAAGAAGGCTTCTGCTCATGCGCAGTCCTTCCTCTCGCAGCGGCGAAAGCTCCAACTTCGGTTGGCGTCCGGAAGAATGGTTGCACTACCTCACCTGCCGCCTCTTCGCTACTCGGATCAGCCGCTAAGAATGCAGGAAAGGTATTGCAGCTTCCATTCCATCCACCAACCGTAATTGGAGTTTCATGTTGTCTTTATGTGACCAAATGACACCACTGAAAAAGACTCCCCCTGCCTCACAGACTGATAATCCTGGATATAAACTAGCGAATGAGGAGGCATCGAAAACATCAGCACTAAACAAAGGGTCAGAGCTGGAACGCCGTGTACGGAGTTCGCGCGTTCAGTATGCAAGCGAATGTCTCATTTTCATGTCCATTATGTGCCCCGCCATTCGCTGGTTGTTTCGTAAATTGACATATTTGACGTCCGCGTGTTTAACGGGAATGTTGACGCGCCCAAAAGAAAATATCGGGGCGTTACGTAACAATGCAATCAAAGCATCTATATGCAAATCTTCAGATTCCTCAAAGGAGGGACCACTCAATGCTCAGAATCCTGCACTCCGCGCTTCGAAGACCGCAACAGAACGGCAGGCGGTTGTGGAAGCGAGAATGTTTTTAACCAACTGTAACGCTGTCCAAAAGAGACGTTATGTTGAATAAATCCTGCAATTAACACTGTTTTGATCCAAGTACTCATTGCTCGAACTTTTTCACTAACACTTCTTAAAGCACGTTGGGCTTCTTCGCAAACAAACTCCATGAGCTGGCCCTCTTGTTCAGTTGCCAGTGTTGTGGAATGGAACACTACTATTTGCACAATGTTTCGACTGCCTGGTCAAATCCAACTTTCACTACACATGAAGGACGAATGCGGGGGAGGGGGGGGGGTAGGTGAGCTTTGGAATAACATAACCTGCAATCTGTATGCGCTGCGAGGCTACGCGTAAAATGTTGTTTCTCTTTTATACGAACTAGCGTACTCACCTTTTGGTGCATCGAACCTTGGTGCAGAACTAACTCGTCGTGGACGTCCGATGTGGGTAGGCTGTGTTTGGGGAGCAACACGTTTTCGGCACCGGCTTCAAATGTCGTCTTCGAAGAGTTTTCCCGCACATCACATTTTGAAAAGTCGAAGTAACCCCGAAACTAAAGAAAAATATTTTTCAATGTACGAAAACATCACCGTCTGTCGCCCCCTCGTTGAGCCCCACATTTCTTTGTATAGGGATTTGGATGCTCCACGTCCCCAAGTGAAGTTCCCCACGGCTCCTGTGGGTACCTAGAACCTGACGCCGACCGGCGCTATACTCCTTCCCTCCCTAAGCTGGGGAGCTACGTACCCGCCGGACCAATCAGCCGCCTCCGCTGATCACCTGATGCGGTATTACTGCACTGTGTATTACGCAGTAATACACAATTATGTATTACTGCGCGCTGCGAGACAAAAATAATTCTTTTTATTTTATTTTTAAACGTCGACACATAATTATTTATTCTGTTTTAATTGCAGTATCCCTAGGGCCAAGTTTGTGTTATGGATGGGAGTAAGCAACTAAACGCAGCAGAATACACAAGTAGTAATCAAACAGAGTTACGTGGCATTTTCGCAAAAATATTTAGTAACAGCAGTTTTAAGTAAATATTATGAGGGTATCGATACGGATTATGAGGACAGGTGGTTACACTGTGACGGTGTTCTATAAAGACAAACTGCAAAAAAAAATACAAACGTTTTTTTCTGAAGAAATATATGCACGTCTGACTTAAAGCGCTGGATTTCGTATACAATATTTACAGTACATAACAACATGCAAAGTGTTTAAAGGCTCTACACATTTAAAAAAAATTAAACTTGTCTTGATCGTTCTGATAAACTCGGGGGCACAGAATATGTCGTGCGTGCATTAAGTGTGCGTTATGATTTGTTGGTATTTTGGTTTCGGGTGTGTTGTACGCTGGACACACTGCTGTACTCCCCGGGTTTATCAGAATTATTGAAGGTTCCCTGAGGAGGTTTCAGAGATCGCCTAAATATGGCGATAACTCACTCTGCGGGCTCGAAGCAGCCTAAAAATCCATAATTCATAACGATGCGCGGCCGATTTTCGTATTAAAAAAAGCAATCAAAGATCGACATTATCTCCGGCGATAGGGGCATTGTGCCCGCAGCCAGGACGACATTGTGACTAATGAAACCGCAACATTTCGTTGAGATTGCAAATGCTGTTATTTCATTATGTGTATGTTTTTGTAGGTGATAGAAGAAAATAAGAGTAGCAGAAAAATTGAATTCTTTTTCCTGGAGAAGGAACATAATATTGCAATAATCCTCTCAAAAACAACGAACTATGATGTTGTTTTTTTGTCTTTTGCGGGAGTGCTGTGTGCGGTCGTCAGCTCTCGAGCGCTCGAGCGCTAGCTCGCTGGGTTGAATCGTAGTCCGGGCTGTATGGGCAACGAGTGGCGCGCATTCGAGATATCACTCCGCGGTTCCACCGGTCGGAGGCGCGAGGATCCTTCGCTTGCTATTGACTGACAGTGGTCCTGGTTTCGGAACATAATCTTCCCATCGCCGGAGATGAAATCGGTGTGTTGCGAGCTTTAGTTGTTTTTTGTTGTTGTTGTTTTAAATAGGGAAATAGACCGCGTACTGTCATGAATTAGGGATTTGTAGCATGCTTAGAGCCAGCAGAGTGAGTTATCGCCATACTTAGGCGATCTCAGAAACCTCCTCAAGGCTCCTTTAATACAAGTTTAAACATAATCAGGAGTGGTGTGTGAGTAGTATGCTTTATTGAGGAGTTTTCATCGGTTCTGCTTCTTCGCAGGGTACGTGTTGCGCCTCGAGATCTTGGTGCTCTTGGACTACAAGGAGCCCCTTGTAGTAACAAGTAATCGCGAAAGGGAAGAGGTTTATCGCACCCGCTACGCTGTTTATTATCAGCTTTACGAAGTCGCGAGGTCATGCGCCCGCCGCGCTATCGCTTAATTGCGTTACGGCCCGTTATGCCGTGAGATCACGTGGGGCTCCGCTTCGTCATTTGGGAGTCCGCGGCGCGCGTCGACGGTCGCATGGGATACCGGAGGTTCCCGTGAGTCGTGCTTACTCTAGCTGCTTGCGCCAGAACCCTTTACGCTGAGAAAGTTTGGCATTATTTTGAAGATGCCACCAGAGTCTGTGGTTCAACTCGCTCCCTTCTTGATCTTGTTTTCATCAGTAGTTCGGTTACTAATTGTCCTAAATCTGTTGAACAGCGTATATGTAACCACTACTTGGTCTTGATGTCCCGTACTCTTGAGCGCTTATCATCTAGGGAAAAAACTATATATTCATCTTACAAAGACTTCTCAGATGCTAATGATACCAGTAATCTAGACTACTTCGATTTCTTGATAGTTTCTTTGGCACAAATGTTGACACACTTTGGGTAAAATTTAAGACTATCTGTATGTACTGTCTTGGCAGATATGTGCATAACGAAATATAAGCGGGCAAATAGTGATAATCTGTGGATCAGTAGAAGCATCATATACACCTAAAACGTAAATTTAAACGAGCCAAGATGAACCGGTCCCCTGATTGTGATGTCATGAGCTAGCAGTGCGATCTGAAGAAACGAATTATTGAAGCAAGGGAAAATTATTTCTCAGGAAGGACACTTCTTAATTTTCTTAACCTTGACCCTCAAAAGTCTTGGTGTTATTTAACTGAAAGAAACAAACCAGTAGGAACACAGAAAAGTGAATAATGAAAATAATTCCTGGAGGAGGGGAACAAGGGGTACAAAGGACAAACACAGCTAGGTGACTGGTGTGCGTCCGAAAAAATCCACCTGGTCCTGGTATCGAACCAAGGAAATCTCCATTTCCAGTGGAGAGCTCCACCAACTGCTAGACGTCAGTAGAGCAAGCGGGTTTTATCAGCTGCCACCAGTCTAACAGCAACAAGGCTAAACGGCCTGCATTTTAATGTTATGCTAATAATGCAGTTAATACAAAGGTGCAAGTGAGCTGGACAAGAATGACAAAAATAATCCCTGGAAAAAGGGAATAAGGGGGAAAAAGGACAAACACAAATCTCCAAACGATACCAGGACCAGGCGGATTTTTTTCGGTCGCACACCAGTAACCTATAGCTGTGTTTGGAGATTTGGAGCCTATGTCCACAGCACCGATTGCCAACTCGTACCGGCAAGATACCTGCTGTATTGATGCGCTTTACTTCTCTGACGACATGAAACAAGTGAATTCAAAGAAGTGCGAAAGAGAGGAGGGGGTAGGATTGGGTGCGCACGACTGGTCCCCTCTCGATTCGATGCGCCTCGGTCGCACTCATGTAAACCTATTGTTCCACGATTTCCGTCAAGCTAAGGCGATGCAGTCGTTGCGGTCGCAGCGGATTGAATTGAGAGGGGACCAATCACACGCACCAAGTTACCCTGTTTCTTCCTCCTCTACCCAGTCACGGTCTTTACATCTCACTCCGATGGACTACGACTGTATCCATGTGCGCGCAGTCAATGATTGATCACAAACGCGGCACCGAATTGAGTGCACCCAAGTGGAAGTCGAGCGATGAAGCAGTGCTTGGGTCAAATCCCTGAGGCACATTCGACTGCCCACTGTGAGACTGGAGATGTCGCTTAGTTGGAGAATTCCAGCTTAGTGACATCTGCTATATTAAGTCTGCGGTGTGACGCTAAGCATGGCGTGAGCACCGTGTCACATCGCAGCTTCGCCTATAGATCACACTAATTGGCTCTCCGAGTACTCTGGCGCTAAGTGACGAACGGGCCTTTTTAGTGTATGCGCTTATACTGCCTGGGTTAAGTCTGTCTTTAAATATTGGTGTCCCCGTAGTTTGAGGAGGCAACATTAGCTCAGTTTCGGCGATTCCAGTTTCTACCTTTGCCTCGCGCCAGGGTCAGGAATTTTCCTCTCCTCGTTGTTTTATGATTCTCTACAATGCCGTAAGATGACCGCTAAGAACGCTTTCCACTGCCATCCAGGCGTCCATATATCGGTTCCCACAATTGACGTCAACCTCGCTCGCAACGGCGGCCTGCGTATACAAAGTCAGTCTATGATTCTGGGACCCTGAGAAGGGAAACACGAGGAAGCCAGTCCTCACTTCACGCCACCCGTATTCACCTGCTTCGGCTATAACCGTAGCGGTCCGACATAGCGAATTCGTATAGTCACAGTTGGCAAACTTCGCCTACCACAGAGTTCAGTCCAGACTTGACCCCTCGGCGCGACCAAGGGAGCAACCGTTCATGGTCAAACAAAGAGTCCCACTTGTTCGTCTCGCCTGCCGACCACTTTCATCGTCCGAAGCTGCCAACTTAAAAAAATTAAACAAACAAATAAAAATAAAACAGCCTTTTGCGGGCACGCGTGTCGCTTACAGGCTTCCAGCGGGGAGGCTTCCACGGCGTCCTCCGACGCGTTGCCCGACTCCGTGCCACATTGATGATCACGCGCGAGGGCGTTCGCGACGCCATGATCGTCTTGGCTGGGGACTCCCGTTCGCCACGCGGTCGACTCGGCCGCCTTGACTTCGCTCGGTCACGGACGGCGTAAGGTTGAGGCCGCAGCGACGCATGCCGCACTCCTACACTGATGGTTCTGTGCTCGGTGGCATTGCGCATTTCGCGACGGAAGGTGTGTCGACAATGGCTCGTGCTTGCCTATAGACTCTGGACAATCAGGCACTGATGGGCATGGCTACAGAGCCACTGAATGTTTCGAGAGTACCGCATTCCATATCGCCCGTTTCGGCTATACCATCGGGCCACTCTGGCTTTCTGATTCTCCCATGTTGGCCATCTTGCGTCCGGTTGAAGAAAATAAGTTAAAACAACACGTAAAAATGCTGCGCGGGAACTCGGTTTTCTTATGACTTCCTGCAACAAAAATAACTTGTAACCTAGTAGACGCAAGGAGCATATATACTGGCCCGTTTCCACGTTGGCATATGCCAAAAATGTTTACACCGCTAAGGGTGTTTTCGGTTTCTCCCAGACACTCTGGGCCCTGGGGTACCCTAGGGTGAAAGGAGCACCCTTCAGATGAGAGGCCGAAATAATTCTAGAGATATTTTGTCACCCACCCGGATTGCACTCGCAATAAAAAAAAATTACAGTAATACATGCAACACGTACCAAATAAAGTTCTGACGGGAAGAGAATAGAATACAAACGTAATGAAGCAGACAAAACACCTGAATCACGACACTGTGAACTGCTTGTTCGCGCTCTATCGCCGACAAATGAGAGGCGAGCATCTAGCAGGCAATCCCCCGAGCAATTAAAGATAAGTCACGAATAGGTTGTTGTTTTTTATTGTTGTTTTTTTGTCGCTAATATTTGACAGGAAGCATTTCGGTTCGCCGCACTGCACCAAGAAGTAAGGAGTACTCGGTTTGACAGCACTCTATTTGAATATTGTGAGGAGGTATTACCCGACTAGGGGTGTTGAAAGGAAGTGCAAGTCGTCGGAACACTCATTTTTCACCCAAAAGGGTGTAAACCATTTTGTGCGCGAGCAGGCTCTGCCAGGTTTGCCCGTCCCGATTTAATCTGATTGCAAAAAGCTGCCATGATATCCATTGTGAAATGAAGCTTTGGAACTTTTTTTTTTATCTGGGAGATTTAGTGGCTCTAGACACGACAACAGAGGATTTTTCCTCACAGATCTTGAGCTCGCACGCCAGCGGTCGAGAACATTCTGCCCCCGAGTTACGCCTGAATTGCTGCAAGCGCGAACCCCATATCGCGACATCGTAAATAATCGAGTTTTGTACCCCTTGTTAAAAGTGGGTAGTTGGACGCAAGGGCATTTATCCACGTTCCACGTATCTCTCGTACACCTGAAAAGGGTCTAAGTGAGCCGAACTTTGCGCGATTTTGAAACAGATATACTGTTTAGCTCAAACACAGAGTGGGACTGCTCTGCTGGATCTACTTTCCACGGCCCCTAACCCGGTTTTCACGAAACGTTGCGACTCGATTCCCGTCGAAGTCTGAGTGCTTGTCGTCCGCGAATCCACAAAGGAGCACGTCGGCGAAAGCGCTTTCTCTCTGACAGTTGACGAGCATGATCGCGGACGGGGCCCCAAACACGCTCGCACTGATGGAGGTCTCTTTCAGGGACTGCGAACAACAACCTCGACGGCAACATGAGGCTAAAGAGCGTGGTAGCGATAGCCCGCTGATCCTTGCTCGTTCCTTTGGAGGACGGATATCGTGGCTGCAGCGACTAGCGCTGTTTCACGCTTGACCGCGGCCTCTTTGGGAGCGGTTCGGCCGGCGGTGAGCCGATCGAAGGATGCGCCCCGCCAGCCATTATCTGGAGCGCTCATTGACGCCTCACCAGGAAACGACTCCCGGCTCGGCCAGCGCAGCCGAGGACGTGTGTCCGATCCTCGCGACGCAACCCGGCCGACAACTATAGCCGCGCCCGTCAATGGGGGATTCCGCTTCGTGGCGACGGGAGTATACGCTCAGCGCTCAGCGCGGCTCGCCGCCTCGTCGGAGAACTCGGAGATACGACTGTCATGCAAACGCCGTCGATTGAGGGGGCGCGTGGATGGTTCCACATCCGCCACCGACTTCCGGTTCTGCCGCGCACCGCTGCGATGGAGCCGAGAAAGAAAGCGTCGCATCGAGGCAGCGCTGTGCGCAGCGCGGTCGAACCTTGTGCTCTTGTTCTTCGGAGGGGTAACGTCCGCCGCCACGGGAATGCAGAAACGTGTATGACGCTGCTGGGGATAGTCTTTCACCCCTCGGATCCGTGGGCCACTTTGTCCAGGAGAGGGCCCCTCGCTAGTTGGGCGCTCTCCTCTTTCTGCGCGGGCAAGGCATAGTTTGGGCTGGCTAGCGGCGCGGCTACTCCATCATTCGGAATACGACGCGCATAGAAACGAAACAGCGTGTCCGCCCAGTCGCATTCAAAGCTGCCATCGCGAATTAGTCGCTGCTTCAGCCCCACGCAACGCCGCACCAGCCATGCAATGGGGCTCCTCGCGCGTATACTTTATTTTCCCGTTCTCCGGCGGGAGCGCCCCTGCGGAGGTCGACGCCGCGACAGTTCGGAAAGGAGTCGTCGCTTCTGTCTTTTTGTTGCTCGCGTGTTGTCGACCTCCCTGGACAGCGTTCGACGCCCTGATCCATTTCCGGGCTCACGACGACCACGAGAGATGCCCGCGCCGTTTTCGAACCTGAACTTGTTTTGAGAACGGCAAAAGCCGCGACGTCAGCGTTGACACTTCTGAAGCTTCATTATCCATTGTTCAAGAGCAAATGTGGCGTGCCGTTCTGAACGCCGACTCCACAGCGCTTGTCATATGTTGCTGGATCACTCATCCCCTGGGTCCCCGTCTCGTTCTCTTTAAGGCTGAGTGAGGTCCCACGACGATCATCGTAAATATGCGCCTTTTTATTTATTTTTTTAAAGAAAATACTGTATACTATATGAAAGACAGCAACAAATGCTTATGGTCTGAATGTTTAACGAGACTGAATGTCCAACGAGTCTGAATGTCCAATCGGTCATGTGACAGGCGAGACGGAATGTACAACTTGCCTGAATGTCCAACGAGACGAAAGACCCAACCGAGAAGGAATGTCCAATGAGTCCGAATATCCAACGAGACGGAAGATCCAACGGATTTGAAATGAACCTTGCATAAAATTGAAAAGTCTCTTATATATATATATATATATATATATATATATATATATATATATATATATATATATATATATATATATATATATATATATATATATATATATATAGAGAGAGAGAGAGTTGATTATTGATAGTTATGGCGGTCATTTCGGTGCGTGGTTGTTTCGATGCACGGCTATTTTCGTGGGCCGCTGAGCTTGTCCCGCTGACGTTGTCGTTGCCAAGTCCCCCTGAATGAAATTAACATTATGCTCGTGGATAGTGGAAGTTGAACATATAGTAGCGGTCAATACAATTACTGTTTTTGTTCATGCGCCTATACTACTTTTACGATAAAACCGCGCAGGTGTCGTTGTATCCGCTCTTAAGGTAACCCTTTTGAAGTCAGCCACTAACTTCGCTTTCCAGTTATGTTTTATAAGGGATACCAAACGAAGGCGAAGCTCAAGACATTTTTGGTGGGACTTTTCGGTCCCCAGAAACAATACTTTTATCCTCATATCAAAATGGGTGATAAGACAAAACGTTCCTTCAATCAAAGGGGCGGTGCAACAATATTCAATTGGAATATTTTTTTTTACTAACACGAGTTTACTGGAACTAGTGGGTGACCCAAGGAGCGGCCAGGCTCTTTAAATCGACTGCAAAATTCGGTTTCTTAACCTATCGCGCTACGACTTTGTACAGCGTTCCACACAGATGGTGCTTCTTTTTTCTTTTTTTTTTTGTAAAATTTGCAAGGAGCGAATTTGCCTGAGGAAAAAGTAAAGAAAGAAAAAGGCTTAGCTCCTATGGAAACGCAGCGAAGCCGCCGATCCTCAAACAATACGGCGCCGTTTCGCATGGGAGACAGGAGATGGCGCAAGTGGTCGCGACGCCAACTGCCGCCAACGAACGAGCTTACGGCGCCGAAAGCCGGCGTCTTTAGCAGACCATCTTTTCGATTCAAAAGCGGCGCGCGTTCCGCAGGCGGTGACAGTCGCAGAACCAAACACAGGCGCAGTAACAAGGAACTGCAAAGCAGACGACACAAGTATCACGAAAACAACTGTCAAAATAACCCGACAGACCATTTTTAATCGATAATATGTCCATTCAATATGTTTTATTAGTAAGGATGATAAAACAATGAATTGGCAACTGATATCAGAAAAGCTTGCGCCGCTTTTGAGGTTGAAACTGTATTTTCAGAATGCCGGCACGTGTTTGCATTTCTACTATCTGAAAACTAGCCAAATATCATTAGTAAAATATTAATACACATCTGAAAACTTGCGACAAGAGGCAACAGCCATGCCTCTCAAAAGACGGCACGTGATCTGACCTCCAGGGCTGTGGGGAGAGTATTTCCTCTTCTTCATGGGGACTTGGACAGTATCTAGTCTTGGTCCCAAGCCCTCAGACGCTCACAAGGTTGGCTCGGTTGGTGGGCTAGGCAGCCTACTTCTCATTATCACTTCATGCTACAACGAGATATGTCTCATATTTACGACATCTGTTAAATATAAAAAATATAAAATGATTAAATTATAAAGGAAATCAAAAGGACCACAATACATAACAGCCCCTACAGAAGACACTTTGCATTAAATGGTAATTTTGTTGCATGCTCACCCCATTACAGTTTTACATAACGCTTGAAAACAGTTTCTTCTTTAATTCTTACCTCCTCCTTCACCTCCAGAGCAGGGTAGAGGTCTAAAACCTCCCCCACAGTGCGGGAATTTCCGATGTTCCATGCACGCCGCTGAACATGCGTCCTTTCCATGCCGTCGGAGATCATCGCCTCATTCCTCGTCTCGGGGGCCTTTTTCATTTCCTTTCTCAGTAACGCAATGTGTGCCTCAATTGAGGCTGTGTCCTCCCCTATGTCATAGGGTGCCGGCTAGAACGAAACAGTACGTTTATGTTATATTTTCACTGCTTGAATGCACGAAATCGAAATGTTTTTGTTCATATTCACCGACTAAGCAGTGGTGCCCTGCGAGACTGTTTTTGTACTGGCTTCCTAATTAAACATTTTGACTGGGAAATACTCACAAAGCACCAAATTGCATAATTTGATTACAGAAGTTCTGTTCATGCATGCATTCTTTTAGTGCAGTGAGCAAGTATGCCGTTCCAACTATGTCAATAAAACTGCTAGTGAAGAGTGAACATTTTGACTAAAAAATGAAAATGGAACTCTGAAAATCCATTAATTGCATTTTAATTTTGTTTACAAATTAAGTGTAATGATGCTAGCTATTTGCAGGCATATCATATTTTTGTGCTTCGTTTTTCTACTGTTAAGGAGAGGAGAGAACACATCAAACTCGTAGATAAAGAAGATGAAGGGCTTGAAGGAAGCTGCCAGGAACTAACACCCCTGATAATCCCAGAAATTTCCACACTTTGCTTTTAAGCTTTATACACAACATAGAGATTACAGTTAGCCTGTTAGACATCTTCCCTCTTGTCCTTGTCGGTATTTTTTTGCACGCTGTTTATTTTCGATTGTGCCATGAACCAACTCGCCTACATCGCGACTTTAATCCAGGCTATTGTGTGAACGAATTCCTAAGCAAAACAGAAAAAATATTATATCAACAAAGCGTCCCTTTAAAGGGACTCAGCAAAGCAAAGCATGATTTTTTTAACAATCTGGAAGGACATGCCTGTCACAATATTCATTTTCTACATGAGCAAACTTATATGGGGCAATATATATGGCGTGAAACTCATTTTAGCTTGTAATTATTTTACCTGCTGATGCGTGCCTGCTAAAAAGTGGCTGAAATATGTCACGCTAGAACGACCAGTCATTTTGAGTTCATTGAGTGTTTTAGGTTCTCGTGTCCAGCATTCAAATATTTGGCAATAGGGTTATTCACATCATGTTAGAGTCTCTGTTTATGCTGAGTCACTACACGCAAACATAGCCGCCGAAGTCAAAGACACTGAGGAGATTGGACAATTCCCTTTGCTTCCTTTTCTTTTCTACAATACGTGCAAATAGAAGTGCAAGTTCATCGCTTGGCAGTCATATTTGTGTTTAGTGATTCAGGTGTCTTCCACAAATGACTATGATATGCGTAGACTGAATATAACGTATCACAGGAGTCGCGGAAATCCGCACTATAAGCGGCACCACACTCTAACCAAACATACAATTTTCAGGTCAAAGTATCATATTTGCACAATTCCGATGTGCCCCAATCGTAACACACAGTTATATTGAACACTCGAATATTAAACCGATTCTACCGCACAGAAAAAAGAATGAAGGCTGAACAACATACACCTCGTAATACAAATGCACATACTCCGCAAGTAAGCTCTCCAGCCCCAGAAAGTGCCCACATTGGGTGCTATTGAAGCCCTACATCGAAAACTTGCAAGTGAAAATTCTAACCCTTTGACATCTCCAATCACGCTTGCACGTCACCGTAAAGCACGTCGCAGAGGACACCACTCGGTTTCCTTTTTTTGTCACTGCGATCACTTTTCGTTTAAAGGAAACCTTGTAGCGAAATCGGTTTGTTTTTCCAAGGTTCAAACATTGAAACACCACACAAGGGTGGATAGTTGGGCTAGTTGGTATTGATTCATCCTGGTTTAAAAAAGCGCACAAAAGACGAGGACAGAGTAAGGCCCGTTCACACGCTTGCAACCGAGTACGACCGAGAGAGACGAGATCTGTTAAAACTTCTTAAAATTTTTTAGGACGAGGGAACACACTGGCATTCTGGCTCCATCTACTCGTATGCGGTGACCCTGGAACTGCGTTTCACAAGAGCGAAGGTTTTGCGGGATTTCCGAGGTCAAATGTGCGTAATACCTACAAGAAAGGCCCTTTTATAACGTTGACAAACATTTTTCGAGCCAAGAAAGAAAGGATAATGCGCGAGAGAAATAAAAACATGCCGGACCGCCAAGTTTACACTTCTTCCCAATAGATGGCGCCAGTGTGTCCTCTTGTTGTAAGAGGTTTTAAGGAACCCAGTTTTAAGGCGTCGTAAAAGTGTGAACGGGCATTAAGAAACACGCTCGACGTTTCTCAAGCACAACTTTGGCATGTGAGCTGACAGGCCAAGCGTAAAATAAAAGCAAATAAACAGCCGAATCTGGATTTCGACGTGGCTTTGGATTTGAATTGGACACATGCGTCCCTAGCGGTGGCCTTTGCACTGAGTCTCCGATTTGCTCAAGGACGTTTTTGGTTTTGTGTGGCACGTTGGGGCTTTCGGAGTTGAGAGGTTAAAAATCGGGACTCGGCGAGCGTGCGCGCGTTGCAACTCGCTTCGTTGCGATTCGCCTCTCCCTTTGCTTCTCTTTCGGCTTTGAGCTTTTTATCCCGTGCAGCCTCCTTGCTCCCGCGAGTTCTGCAATCATCTGGGGCCCTTTGCTTTGTTCGGCTTTTGGACTCCCACGGCGACTTGGAAGAAGGAAGTGACGTCAACAACGCAGCAAACGCAGATTGGATGTTGATTGGTGAGAGTCCCTGATGACGAATTGCTGCAGAAGAAAACAAAGCTCACTTTTCCTTTGTTTTCTTCTGCGGAAATTCGTCATCAGCGACTTTCACCAATCAACATCCAAACTGCGTTGTTCACGCCACTTCCTCTCCCTAGTCACCTGGGAGTCCAAAAGCCGAACATAGGGCCCCTGGTGTCCTGCAGGGCATGCTTGCCGCGCCTGTCTGTCAGCGGGTCGGCGGTCTGTCCAGAAAGCGCACTATAGCCGGTATTTCGCTTCGCCCGACTGTATTTTAAGCGACATGCAATTTGGGAGACAGACCGGTGGCTGGAAAAAGATCAGAACACTGCAGTTATGTCTTAATCTAAGAAATTGAAATTGTCAGTGTTGGGAAGTACTTGAGGTACATTGTACTTAAAGTACTACTTCAAGTAGACCTCGATCAGTTATACTTTACTTGAAGTACATTCCTGGCCAGGGGCGTACCCAGAAGATTTTGTCGGGGGTAGGGTCCACAGCGGCCATCTTGAAATCACATTTTGTGTTTATTTTTTATATACCAGCAAAAATGATCTAGAAGTAATTATACCAATTATTTTCGAACATTGGCAGGCATGACTGAACAAGGTATGGTAATTGCGAGCAAATATTTGCTTTTTGTTTCACTTTGAACGTTACATTGCATTTCGGTTGTCTAGCTGACTGGTTTTAAAACTGCTTGTGGGGGGGGTCAAAAGCCTGACACCGCCCCCTCCCTCCTTGGGTACGACCCTGTTCCTGGCATATCTACTTGTACTTTACTTAGAGTGCACTTTTTCATGTACTTTGCGGGGAAAGTACAAGTCCGACCTCTAAGTTCATTCCCCAAATTCGGTTTTGCTAAATTTGTATCACAAAATGATGCTTGGTCAACTCTAGAAACACTGGTGTTCAATACTGCGATATTTGCTGCCATTCCCGTGAATAATATCCCCGTAGATTAAACGCTCAGGTACCCCTATGGCTATGCGTATAATAAACAAGCGTGTTAAAAAGTGCATGTGTAAAAGGTGCTTTGAAAGTATACTGTATTTAAAGTATTTTACTCAAAGTACTTTGCTTCCGATGTACATAGTACATACATACTACTTTCCTTGAATTACATAACCTATAAAGTTCTTTGTACTTTACTTGAAGTACTTTTCTGGGAACTTTATCCACCACTGAAATTGTCAGGCTCTGTATAGACCAGACAAAGAAATATTGCTTACACTCGGCAGGACACATTGGGCGTTGAGCCTTCGTGGAGTGTTTTTTTTTTTTTTGCTGAGCTCGACTTTGGATCGTTTCGCGCGTTCCTCTGCGACCTCGATCACGTCCAACATCCGTCACCTTAGGATTTTGGTCCTGTTCTTCAGGGCCTGCTTCCGGGAGCCCTGAAGCATATGCACAATTAGAATACAATTCTCATTGCCCTAAGTTTCCTACATAACATACAGGGGCCCTTACCGTACCACAGCCTGGTTTATCTCCGAAAAACGGATACTTGAACACCAAATGTCGCGTTGCCTCATTGTACAGATGCCGCTTTGTGGGGTACCTGAAAGACATAAGATGAATTCGCAAAAATAAACAACCACCAGCTAAGTAAACAAATTGGCATAGCCATTATTTGTCGGTCAGGGAACTCACAGCTCATATCTGCAAAATATCGGCATGCAGCCAATGGATTATCCTTGTGCGAAGGTCACTGGTTAACTCTTTTTCTTGTTCTTTGACCATTTGAAGGTCTTGCTTCAGGTCGAGGGTTGGCTCCGGCAGCGTCTATCCCACTGTAAGCCTGGTGGGAAGGCTCGGAGACCTAAAACATGGCAGCGAAATAAAACAACTTGTATAATAAATTTAAATTCCTACATACTGTGTAGGAATTCTGTGCAGAAATTATATGTGAATATAATTTCTGCAAAAATTATATTCACAAATAAACAATTTTAGGCCAATGCTAATACCAATCATTAATACACTCTTCGAAGCTGATCTACCTCTTTGTCTTGGTTGTGTGGCTGTAGTCTCCCACCCAATATTTTATCACTCGTTATTCATGGTGAAAACAGCTAAAAAAAAAGAAGACGACGAGACGGAACAAACACGACAGGACGAAGCTGTTCACTTCTCTAGGTCTTCGTTTTTTTTAGCTGTTTTCACCATTAATAATGTTTATCAACTTACTGAAATTGCTACTTTAGTCATCACTCGTGTTTTTATACTAAAGGCTCGTTCACACACTTGTAACCGAGAACGACCGAGAGAGACAAGACCAGTTTTAAGCTTCTGCGACGTCTTAGGACCGAGTTGCTGCGGAGCTGGTCCTAAGACGTCGCAAGAGGCTTAAAACCCAGTCTTGTCTCTCTCCGTCCTACTCGGCTACAAGTATGTGAACGGCGCTTAACAATCATGCAAAACAGAATTTACTGCTTCAGTCTGCATGGCATTTTGTTTAGAATATAATCATTGCATGTCTGCAATCTAGAACAGAAATGCTGTTAGTGTTGCTGAGTTAAACAAAGCAAAGAATGTACATACCCGACAGCAGAGACAGGTTCCCCAGGCAGCGCTGCCGACGTTGAGTAAATGCACCTCCTCAACGGGCCCCTGTACGATCAGGTTGATCTTGTCATGGTTCTTCACGACGCCCTGTTCATCTAAATCCACATACTCCTCGTAGATTGGGTTATACACCTGCAAAAAAGGAGATAAAAAAAATATTTGACGTAGTGGTGTCAATTTACGCGGCAACCTTGAATTTCTTTAACTGACCTATTGAAGCACAATATGCCCGTTCACACTCTTGCAACCGAGTACGACCGAGAGAGACGAGACTTGTTAAAACCTCTTGAAATTTCTTAGGACGAGAGAACACACTGGCATGCTGGCGCCATCTATGCGATGACCCTGGAACTGCATTTCACAAGAGCGAAGGTTTTGCGGGATTTCCGAGGTCAGATGTGCGTAATACCTATAAGAAAGGCTCGTTTATAACGTTTACAAAAGCTTTTCGAGCCAAGAAAGAAAGGATAATGCGCGAGAGAATATAGAAAATATGCCGGATCGCCAAGTTTACACTGCTACCCAATAGATGACGCCAGTGTGTCCTCTCGTTGTAAAAGGTTCCAAGGAACCCAGTTTTAAGAGGTCGCAAGAGTGTGAACGGGCCTTTAGAGTGCCATGGGTGAACTTTCTTATCATCAATGACAATGCATGGAAGGTTGTGTACAGTAACAGAAGTTTCATGTTTAAATTAGCTAAAAGTTCTGGGTTTCATCTTGCAAAAGATTGTATTGAATAAAAATGTCAGAAAAACTGCATGAAGCTGTGCAAGTTTGGTGGGAAGATTTATATAGATCTGTTTGCTTTCGAAATCACTAATTCACTCCGTCTAGAAATCCGAGAGTGATATATTAAATAAGAAAAAGAAAACTAGACGAAATCGCTGCAGATTCTATTTGAAATGTGAAGCAGTTTGCAGCGTCTTGTAACTGCGTAAACGTTTCTTCGTAACTGCTGTGAAACTTATCTGAAATTTTAACGTTCAATTAAGATGTTCGGGATTACGTGACTTTGTGTCACATAATCACGTAAGATTAATATGGAGGCAGCTCAGGAAATGGCGAGGCCGAACTTTGCATTGCTTAATGTCACAGCGCAGATTTAATTTTTTTGGTTTTGACCTATAATCAATCAATCAATCGAGTTTATTGTCATGAGTTGCAGCATACAAATTATTGAGAACCATCTGGGCCCATAGCCTTTTGGCTAGTTTGGGCCCATTTTAATAATAACATAGTGAGGAAGGCAGCACTCTTAAGAAATATTACTGGAAATACAATAAAAGGAGAAAAAAAGAAAAAAAGAAAAAAAGAAAAGACAATAGAAAATAAACGTAGAAAGTGACTTGTTCAACTACATCAGGTAATTTATACATTATATAATAACGACACGCATAAGGAGCACGAGTGTATTCAAAGGGAAATCAATTTTTTTTATGAATTCAATAACAGAATATGCGATGGAGTTTCAGGATGGTGGGAGACATGTTCTATTAAGAAAAATATAGTATTTCAAAGCGCTGTTAAAGTTGCCTGACTGGGTGACTGAAGATGGTAATGTGTTCCAGATTTTAGTTCCGCATGATTGCATCAGTCGCTCGCCGTATACGTTTCGAGACCGTGGTATGTTAAAGTGACCAGATGTGTTCGCCCTTGTTAATCGAGTACCCTTAATTAAGATGTTCGCTGCCAGTGGATTGTTTGATTTTAAAATATTATTTATTAAGCAAGCAATCTTATATTGTTTAATTTCCAGAAATGTGAAAATGTGAAGTCGATGAAATATGATATGTGACGGCTGGGAATAGTGGGAGTATGTCAAGATTCTGAGGGCTCTCTTCTGTAATTTGATCAATGGCAAAAGGTAAGTGTCATAAGTTACGCCCCAGGCCTCAATACAATATGTTAAATGACTATGAAATATAGCAAAATATATAAGTTTCATCGTGGGAGTGTCAAAGCATTGTCTCGCCTTCAGTAAGGCAAAACAAGCATACGTTAACTTTTTACATGTGTTTATAATGTGCTGTTGCCAATGAAGATGAGAATCTAATGTTACTCCCAGATATTTGAATGAACTAACTTCTTCCAGGATTGAATTTCCGATGCAAATTCTGAAACTGTCTGTATTAATATCTTTTTTATTGGAATGAAAAACTATATACTTAGTTTTATTTATATTTAAAGTCAATTTGTTAGAATTAAACCACTCCTGAAGAACTGTTAGTTCTTGATTGATTGTGTCTTGTAAGTTACCCAATGATTGGTCCGTGTAAATTAAGACGGTATCATCAGCGTACATTATTATGTCAGAGTTTAAGGCCATGTTAGGTAAGTCATTAACGTACAATGAAAAAAGTATCGGTCCCAGTACAGATCCCTGGGGAATTCCGGTGTTTATTTGTCTTATCGAGGATTTATGATCTAACAAAGAAACAAATTGCGAACGAGATGACAAATAACTTGTAAAGAAATTTAAAGAGTGACCTCTGAAACCATATCGTTGTAATTTATTAAGCAGAATTTTATGGTCTACGGTATCGAATGCCTTTTTAATATCTAAGAATACACCGATACTAATGTTATTGTCATTTAAGGACTCATTAATTTTCTGAGAGAGAGAGATAACTGCACTAGTAGTTGACTTATTTGGACGGAATCCATGTTGGTGCGGGGTGATAATATTGTATTTTTCTAAAAATGAGTTAATGCGTCGTACAATTAATCTTTCGAATAGTGTATTAATCGTGCTTAAAACTGATATAGGCCTATAATTTACAGGTTCATTAACGTTCCCACATTTATGGATTGGGCAGACTTTAGCGATTTTTAGTGCATCTGGATATACACCTTCTGTTATAGAATGGTTAAACATATGTGCCAATGGAGAGCTAAGTAGATCAATATTGCATTTTAAGACCTTAACTGAGATGCCATCAGAACCTGCAGATTTTTTATTAGACATTGAATTAACTAGATTTATAATTTCGATAGTCCTAGTTTCTTCAAAAATAAAAGTTTTCGGAAGAAAGTCAGGTAGAGAAACGGAATGCGCACTGCCGCTGGCAATGTTGTTAGCTAGACGGTCTCCAATATTAGTGAAGAAAGAGTTGAATGCGTCTGCAGTCTCATCCGTTACTATAACAGGAGTTGTTTGCTTTTGCGATCTTGGCTTAATAACAGAGTTAATCACATTCCACGTTTTTTTGAAGTCCCCATGACTTTCGGATATAAGATTAGAGTGATATTCTTTTTTACGCGCTCTTATCAGTGATAGAGATAGGTTGCGATGCATTTTGTATTGTGCCAAGTAGTAAGAATTATGTTTATGACGTTTCAGTTTCTGCTGCCACATGTTCTTCTCTTGAAGTGCGCCTAAAATTTGACGAGTCATCCAGGGGCAGATCGGTTCTGAATAATATGGTTTTCTCAATTCACTCGACGAATCAGCGATTGCAGTTTTTAATACTGTGATAAAATTTTCAAATTCGATATTGATATCGGAATTGAATAGCAAATTAAAGTCAAATGCCGATAATTTTCTATGCAAAAGTTCGTAATTAATGCGATACCTTAAATAGGGTGTACTAAAATGAGGTGTTTCTTCAACGTTCATAGGTAGAAATATGAATATTGGAAAGTGGTCGGCAATGTTTGTCTCATATACACCAGCACCGTCGTGTACGTCTTGATTACATAAGATATGGTCAATGAGCGTGGATGAATCGGGTGTCACTCTTGTTGGTTCTGTTATTACATTCGTGAAGTTAAATGACTGTGTTAGAAGTAGATAATCTGTGGGCACAGTTTTACACAAATCGATGTTGAAGTCACCGCAAATGACAGATTTCTTACTGTTTTGCGTAATAAATGTAAGAATGTCTTCCATTTTATTGAGGAACAAAGACATAGATGAATCCGGCGGTCTATATACAACAGCCACCACGACACCATAACAAAGTTCCAAAAAGAGAGCTTCTATATCATTAGTTGAACATGTTAGATGAGGGAGCTCGTTAAATAATATAGATGATTTTATATACAGTGCAACACCACCACCTCTATGAATTGCATTTCTAGGTAGCGAAACCACAACATACCCAGGAATATCAAAATGCTCGTCACTTTTTAGCCACGTCTCTGTTATGCCTATTATATCATAAGTAAACGAATGTTGGGATAGAAAAGCAAGAAGGACGTCTCCATTTTTGTGAATACTTCGGACGTTGCAGTGTAGCACGGAAAGACAAGCTTTCTTTGTGTATAACGTATTCACCGAGGTGACAGACAGCATTTTAGTTCAACGTCTCAATTTATTGTATAGAAGCAGAGGGGGGGAGGGCATTACACAATTTCTACGAGGTCGTCATCACAGGTAATTTGGATCACCTTTGAGTTATCTGCTTTTCTCATCAGAATCCTACCTCGTGAAGTCCATGTGAATTTCCAGCTTTTTTCACGCTTCAGTTGCAGGGCTTTCCCAAGCAGGATCTTATTTTCCACGCATAGGTGCTCATTGATGTAGATTGGTTCATTTGTTGGGAAGCCGAGAGCCGCGGCATTTAGGCGCTGTTTCTTCGCCGCTTGTAGTACACCGTCACGAACGGAGTGTGCGAAGAATCGAACAATAATGTTTGATTTAGTTTTATCTTTCGTCGGTACCCGGTGGATGGCATCTATGTCCTGACTTGTAATTTTTGTGCGAAGCTTCTCGCCGATGTTTACGATTATTTCATCGAGGGACTCGGTCGGAGACAAAGGGACTCCCTTTATCTCGATATTGCTCCGTCTGCTGTACTGTTTCAGCTCTATCAGTTCTTTTTTTGTTTCTGAAAGCTGATTGTATAGGTCAGTACAGTCTTTGCGGGTTCGCAGTTGTTCGCGCTTTAGCGTGGCTATCTCAGTTTGCATTTCTTTGACTACCGTTTTAAATCCTTCAAAGTTGGCATTTATAAAAGACATCGAAGTTTGCACGCCTGCAATTTCATGCTGTATCGCTGCATTGGACGACTTTACGCCAGCCAGTTCGCTTTTAATTTCTGAGCTGTTAGCGTCCACTTTGCTACAGAGGTCAGCGAGAAGTTTAGCAACTTCTTTAATGGTGGATGGTTGTTTGTCTCCCATTTCAACGCAAAATAACGCTTGCACACACAAAAAAGCAGGGCAGAATTGTCACTTGAGCGATCCAGGTGCGGCTTACTGAAGATGGTACCGTGTGTAAATGCAACGTACCTGTAACGTTTGGAAGGTATTAGAAGATAGTCGACCTGTGGCTGCCTGGATCGCTCAAGAAGTGGGCTACAGCTGGCAGCACGGTTATTTGTAGGTGCTAGCAGGAAGTCAGTAGGGTCAGTCCAAGTGTCCGGAAATGGGATGACCAGAAGGGGAGGCGTCCGTGTCCGATGACGGTCAGGTGTCAGCAGCTATCTCGATGACATGAAATCGCCCGGCTCAGCTCGACGTGAAATCTGCGGATCCAATCTTGCACTTGATGCGCCGACTCACGGTATGCCTGTAACGTTTGGAAGGTATTAGAAGATAGTCGACCTGTGGCTGCCTGGATCGCTCAAGAAGTGGGCTACAGCTGGCAGCACGGTTATTTGTAGGTGCTAGCAGGAAGTCAGTTGGGTCAGTCCAAGTGTCCGGAAATGGGATGACCAGAAGGGGAGGCGTCCGTGTCCGATGACGATCAGGTGTCAGCAGCTATCTCGATGACATGAAATCGCCCGGCTCAGCTCGACGTGAAATCTGCGGATCCAATCTTGCACTTGATGCGCCGACTCACGGTATGCCTGTAACGTTTGGAAGGTATTAGAAGATAGTCGACCTGTGGCTGCCTGGATCGCTCAAGAAGTGGGCTACAGCTGGCAGCACGGTTATTTGTAGGTGCTAGCAGGAAGTCAGTAGGGTCAGTCCAAGTGTCCGGAAATGGGATGACCAGAAGGGGAGGCGTCCGTGTCCGATGACGGTCAGGTGTCAGCAGCTATCTCGATGACATGAAATCGCCCGGCTCAGCTCGACGTGAAATCTGCGGATCCAATCTTGCACTTGATGCGCCGACTCACGGTATGCCTGTAACGTTTGGAAGGTATTAGAAGATAGTCGACCTGTGGCTGCCTGGATCGCTCAAGAAGTGGGCTACAGCTGGCAGCACGGTTATTTGTAGGTGCTAGCAGGAAGTCAGTAGGGTCAGTCCAAGTGTCCGGAAATGGGATGACCAGAAGGGGAGGCGTCCGTGTCCGATGACGATCAGGTGTCAGCAGCTATCTCGATGACATGAAATCGCCCGGCTCAGCTCGACGTGAAATCTGCGGATCCAATCTTGTACTTGATGCGCCGAGTCACGGTATGCCTGTAACGTTTGGAAGGTATTAGAAGATAGTTGACTTGTGGCTGCCTGGATCGCTCAAGAAGTGGGCTACAGCTGGCAGCACGGTTATTTGTAGGTGCTAGCAGGAAGTCAGTTGGGTCAGTCCAAGTGTCCGGAAATGGGATGACCAGAAGGGGAGGCGTCCGTGTCCGATGACGATCAGGTGTCAGCAGCTATCTCGATGACATGAAATCGCCCGGCTCAGCTCGACGTGAAATCTGCGGATCCAATCTTGCACTTGATGCGCCGACTCACGGTATGCCTGTAACGTTTGGAAGGTATTAGAAGATAGTCGACCTGTGGCTGCCTGGATCGCTTGCCAGCAGTCTCAACATATTCAGCTCCAGCGTTAAGGCAACGCTTATACTCCAACGTAATGCGTCGACGGGCGCGGCGTAGCGTAGCGCGCGCAGATATTGATTGGCCGCAGCCTCTCGAGTTCCTGGTTGCCGGCCAATGAAAGGCGCGCGTTCTGCGCTACGCCGCGTTCACTGCGCTCAACGTCGGAGTATATACAGCCCTTTAGGAGTGTGCAATTACCGCGCGCATCGATGCACGGTGCGCTACTTTTTTGAAACATGAAAGGGCTTTATTTGTAGTACTCGATGCCGACAGCACGCGCTCACGGGGAAAATACAAAGAAATCGACGAAAACAAAATGCCGCCATAGCACAGTCAGCGCCACAAACGCGTGCAGAGACACGCTCTTTCACGCGCTTCTGAACAAAACATAAAAATGAACGTGTGGGACAAAATGGCCAGATGCCACCGCCCCTAAGCAAAGCGCACATGAAGGCACCCTACGTGAAGTGTTCCCAGCATCCCAAACGTTTAGCTGTACCCTGAGTTGCCAGACGCCTACGTTCACGGCGCTCTTCATCAGATAGGTTAACGCGTACCATGTGTACCCTTGAGAGTTGTTCCTAGAATGAAGCGATACTACCGCTATTCGGGCTGACAAACCTGGAGGTCTTCCAGAGCCTTCCATAGACTTGAGCACCTCTTCCTTGGTGCGCACTGGAGGTCGAGCTCCTCCTCGCCTACCCCTCTTGTCACATGACCGGCCCGTTAACCAGTCGGCGTCGAGCACCTCACTCATCCTCTCCCACCCGGAGACCAATCAGTGTCGAGCCTCGAGGCCACGCTTTTAAGGATGGTTCACACTGTTGCAACCGACTACGACCGAATCTAACAAAATGGGATTATAAGCCGCTTACGACCGCCATTGCTGCCGCGCTGCGCTGGTCGTAAGCCGTCATAAGAGGCTTAAAAACCGGTCCTGTCCGCACTCGGTCATAGTCGGTTGCGACAGTGCGAACTGGCTTTTATCCAGGCTTCACGAAGGATGCCGAACACCTAGCCAGAGAACGTTTGGCGTTAAAACGTGTGATGTGGGTTTCAGATGAAATGATTAACTGGCGGGCGCAAGGGCGAGTGGTGCATACTGAATATTTTGCAGCTGAATCTTCGAGACTGAGGAATACGGAAGTTGACACCAAGAGAAGAAAACGAGAGCGTCTCAAACACAGTTAAATTATCATTGTGGACGAACGTGTATACGTGTGTGGGCGTGTGCGTGCGTGCGCGTGCGTGTCGTGCGCGTGCGCGTGTGTGTGTGTGTGTGTGTGCGTGTGTGTGTGTGTGTGTGTGTGTGTGTGTGTGTGTGTGTGTGTGTGTGTGTGTGTGTGTGTGTGTGTGTGTGTGCTGTGTGTGTGTGCTGCTGCTGTGTGTGTGTGTGCTGTCGTGTGTGTGTGTGTGTGTGTGTGTGTGTGTGTGTGTGTGTGTGTGTGTGTGTGTGCTGTTTCTAGGCCCTTTAACAGATTTTTTTAACCGTGAAAGCTACACTAATATGCTTTGTGTAGGCGAGTTCTACGGCCAGGGGGACATAATATGGGGGCTAATCGTCAAGATAAATCGAATACCGAACTAAAATATGTTATTAAACTTTAAAATTAGTGAGAATAGACACATGGTTCCAATTGTAAACTTATTGAGCCTCATCGAAAACCGCTGAATCAGAAATTTTCAGAAATACTTTAGGCGCGTGAGAAGCGCAGTAGTGCGCTAAAGGTACCACTCGTGCAACAGGCACAAGGCTGGGATATGACAAGAGACGGAAACACCGCGCGGACGCGGTACCGCACCGGTAGCCTTGCTCCTGGTGCAGGAGTGGTAACTTTGGCACACTACTGCGCTTCTTACATGCTCCAAGTCTTCCTACTATTGCCACGCGCGTCGCCAAGCGAGCCCGTATACGTGGCCGAATGGTTACCGTGCTTGGCTGTCGCGCGGAAGGTCTGGGTTCAATTCCAGGCAATGGAATGTTCTTTTATTTATTCTTTCTACATGGCGTTCTCGCAAATTCGAGAACTTTCTTGTCTGATCGAGTTACGAATGTTCTACGCGCCGAACGTTCTAGGCCGAATGTTCCAGAAACCCACGCGGCTACAAAAGGTGCTCCCGTGGCAAGCCGCAGTGGGTCTCGCCCCAGCGGTCGATCCTGCTGCTACGCCGCCACCGACGCCCGCGACGCTCTGGTGTTATCTTCTGTTCCTTGCTTGTTTTGAGCACAAGTTCGCCCCATTAAACGTTTAGTTTGTTTCAGTTTTCGTCGCTTCATTAATTGTCCTTCGTGACAATATTGATTTAGTAGTTTTCGGTGATGCTCAGCAAGTTTCTAATCCGAACCATATGCTTGTTTTCAAGTATTAAAGCGTTAATTAACACGTTTTATTTAATTAGCCGACTGATCGTTACGATTAGCCTTTTATACTATGTCCCCCTGGCCGTATAACTCACCTGCATAAACCGCGTTAGTGTAGCTTTCACGGCATTTTTTTAAACAAATCTGTAAAGCTTAAAAAGAACTTTACCGCATCTCCACGTGGTGAATGATGTTGATTGGGGCGAAGCTCTGGTGGTGCTTGTCTGCCTAGACGCTGAACCGCAGCATGCCGAGCCTTTCGTTCGTTTTCATCCATGTCAGAAAAGAGAATGTGTGGTATGGAACGTGGTTATATAGGAATTTGAGCACTTGACCGCAGCGCCCTCTCGTCTATAAACGTTGAGACAATGCATGCAAAGTTTAACGCGATTATATACGCATTTGACCGCAGCGCCCTCCCCTGTATAGACGTTGAGCGGCTACATGCAACGTTTCATCCATGACATCCCCAGCTCTTGAGTCCATATTCGTCCCGCAGTCGTGGCCGAGTGGTTAAGGCGATGGATTAGAAATCCATTAGGTCTCCCGCACAGGTTCGAATCCTGTCGACTGCGCAAACAGATTTTTTTTTCATCTTTTTTATTTATTTTTTTCATTTTTTTTTAACTTTTTTTTTTTATTTTTTGCCTTACACGAGCACGTGAGCTCACGAGCAGAAGCACGAGCACCGGACGTCGGACGCTCGGACACTCGGACGGACACCTGGACGGACATATGGACATGGCTAGCCCCTAAGGAGCTTCGCCCCTAAAAAACTGTCTGTATAAGGGTTGAATAACTGAAAGAAGGGTAAGGACACTTCTCCTCACACGCCACTGTCGCTTGACACAGAGGAATGAGCTTGACTTCGAACCCTTTACAATGTGGTCACCTCAGAGGACTGTAACAGAGATAAGACTGGGAGAACAAGGCCAGCAGGGACGGACCTATGACCTTCAACTAATCGAAATACGGCGTGCAAGTTCGTCTGCTCGTTGGGCACCTCGTACCTTTGTTTGAGACCTCAACCAACCGACGACGCGAGCTTGGCCACCTCGTCATCACGCGTTCCCTGCGCGTTTTCTATGCATGGTCTTTGATTGGCGTGCCCCTCCTTGTATTCCGATGCGCCGAAGACGCATTTTGGAACACTTGCTCGCCGTATACGGCCTGCAAGTTCGTCTGCTCTCTGCTCACCACGTGCGTTTGATTACCCCCTAAATGCGCCATGTGGTTTTGTTTCCCCCGACCTGAACCAACGACGGCACGTACTTGGATGCCTCGTCATCGCGCTGTTCCTACGCGTTTTCTACGTTACCCTCCGATTGAATGCTCCTCCTGGCGTTCCGATGCGCGAGAAAAACGCATTTTAGAACACCTGCTCGCCGTTTGTCTGGGTTCGATATCCGCCTGGCACAAACGCTTTTTTACGATGTCCCTACCACCCTCTTCCCCCTTCCCCTCAAAATCTATCAAATAAACGCTGTTACCTGGGCTACGAAATGCCAAAAAACTAAACGGAAAAAGTTTCCCGTTAGGAAAAACACCCAATTTATTGGGAAATTTTGTCTCTATAACTCCTGAATGCACAGATTCATGTGGGGAAACAGAAGTACACGGAGGAAACGACAGACATTGAAAAAACGAACAAAAACAACATACACGATAATAATCCCTGTGAAACGGGAACAAGAGGGTCAAAGGACAAACAGAAATCACTAAACACAGGGTGACTGGTGTTCGCTGAAAAAATTCGGATTTTTCAGTGAGCACCAGTCAGCTTGTTGAGTTTGGAGATTTGTGTTTGTCCTCTGTCCCACTTGTTCCCCTTCTCTATGTGTTATTATCATTTATTCTTATCCAGCTCGCCTGCACCTTTGCATTAATAACAAACAACATGAAGCACTTACAACACTTTTTTCGTAACAACAGTGTTTATTTACAATATGCTTGCAAAAGCGATTAGCTCCACGTTTTTACACAATGCTTAAATACTATCTCAGGAGGAACGGTGCCTCGAAGGTTACATATGATTGAACACTTGCTCAGGCGATTCATCAGAAAGACATGGTGGATGTACTGGTGCCAGAAGAGTTCTTCATAACACAGCAGGCTGCTCGCGACGCAGTTAGCGCGCACGCAGAGATACTCCCAAACACAACATGCGCTCCACATCCAGGAAACAAAAAGGGGCCTCCCTCCCGCACTGTGCCCCTCAATTAAGATATACCAAACGCTGCTTGTCAGACGGTAGCCGACAGTCCCGGCCACGTAGAAGCCGACGCCCCATGCTGTGACACCCGGCCTCGCGTTGTCTTTTCAGGCCCTGCCACTCTTCCACCCCTCCTACTGTCTCCCCGTCAGTCACCGAGACCACCCAGACCAGCTTGGTTGGGAAGTAGACCCAGGGCCGCCGCGTGTCCAAGTGGCACTTCACCATGGCCGTGCACAACTGCCAGAAGGCGTGTAGTCCCATCAGCACAAAGACGCACTTTACTCTCGTCGAGTCCCCACCGCCGCGGAGCAGGTACTTGAGAGTACCCCACTAGACGTCGAAGGCCGTCCTCAGGTTGAAACACGCCCTCATCTCGTCCCAGAGCAGGTAGGCGTTCGAGCACTTGACGAGGAGGTGCCGGACAGTCTCGGTGTTCCCGTGTAGGTCGCGCGAAGAATTCCTTCCCGTGCAGCCCCAACTTGACGGGGAGCACCTAGTGATGCAAAACTATCGCTAAATTGACTAATCGATACAATCGATAGTTTTTCCAAAACTATCGATAGTGTCGCAGGACTATCAGTAATACTATCGATATATATATATATATATATATATATATATATATATATATATATATATATATATATATATATATATATATTTACAATCGATAGTTAGATTTGTGGCGACTATCGATAGTACTATCGACAGTTTTGCACCATGCACTAGAGTGGACACAGTTGCCACACCGCCGCTCGCCTCCTTCCTGCTCTCTTCGCCCAAACTCCCGTCTTCGTCATCACTGAAAGCCGAACCAAAGTTGGGATGGTAAGTGCTTGGGCTAGTTGGTGTGCCCTTGAAAAAATAACACGCGGAAAAAGAAGAGGGAGCGACGCAAACTACTAGTTTCGCAAAACTATCGATAGTAAACCGTCGACAGTACTATCGATAGGTTTACAATAGTCGACTATCTATAGTTTTCCTATAGTCGATTAACGATGATTTTCCGATAGCCGACTATCGATAGTATTATATATCTAAAGCTTTTCGATGGTCGACTATCGATAGTATACTATCGATAGCCAGAATTCTGGCGACTAGCGATACTATCGATAGTACTATCGATAGTCTTGCGCCATTAGAGCGAACACAGTTACCGCACCGCCGCTCGCCTCCCTTCCTCCTCTCTTCGCCCAAACTCCCGTCTTCGTCATCACTGAAAGCTGAACCAAAGTTGGGATGGTAAGTGCTTGGGTTAGTTAGAGTCCCATTTGAAAAAATAAAGCGAGAACAAGAGAAGGAGCGACGCAAACTACTAGTATCGCAAAACTATCGATAGTAAACCGTCGACAGTACTATCGATAGGTTTACAATAGTCGACTATCGATAGTTTTCCTATAGTCGATTAACGATGATCTTCCGATAGCCGACTATCGATAGTACTATCTATAGCTTTTCGATGGTCGACTATCGATAGTATACTATCGATAGTCAGAATTCTGGCGACTATCGATACTATCGATAGACTCGATAGTTTGCGCCATTAGAGCGAACACAGTTACCGCACCGCCGCTCGCCTCCCTTCCTCCTCTCTTCGCCCAAACTCCCGTCTTCGTCATCACCACGGTGTAAGATAACACTCTTCAGGTGAGGACAGCGCGCTCCTCGCGCAGTGCAGATAAAGTTCGGCGCCGGCAGAGGACTCGTCGACCCGTGGGCACGGCAAAGACGGCTCGTGCCGCCTCATGCTCCACACGCGCAGAGCTCCAGCGAGGTTGTCGCTCGTGCAGAAAGACCACTTTTTCGCTCTCACACAGTTTCGCCGTTTGGCCGCCGGCGACACTGTCAGCCGCGGGCACGGTGGCCGCGGAATAATGCAGCCTTTCGGATGCCCGTCGAACGAACACTATCTGATTCCTCGCGCCGCGCGTTCGGCCTAGGGTGCCTAGTTCAGCCCCGCCGTGTCCTCACCTAAAGAGTATATCTTACACCGTGGTCATCACTGGAAAGCTGAACCAAAGTTGGGATGGTAAGTGCTTGGGTTAGTTAGAGTCCCATTTGAAAAAAAATTAAGCGAGAAAAGAGAAGGAGCGACGCAAACTACTAGTATCGCAAAACTATCGGTAGTAAACCGTCGACAGTACTATCGATAGGTTTGCAATAGTCGACTATCGATAGTTTTCCGATAGTCGATTAACGATCATTTTCCGATAGTCGACTATCGATAGTACTATTGATAGTTTTACGATAGTCGACTATCGATAATACTATAGATAGTGTTTTTACTATCGATAGTCATATTTCTCGCGACTATCGATACTATCGATAGTACCATCGATAGTTTTGCACCACTAGGAGCACCTCCATGTGCATGCGAACGAAGACGTCCTTTGTTGCCTTGGAAACGGGGAGGCACCGCACGAACCTGAAGAGACGCGTGGCTCCATCGGGGACCGGTGGCGGCCGGTACAGACTAGTGGTGGGAACATCGCTGAAACTGTGTCCCAGCAGAGTTTGTTCTTGGCGACGGTTGTTAAGTAGTCCCAAGAGACAAGGGCCAAGAAGAACTCTGTGGATTCTGCGATTTCGCCGTAGAAGCGCAGTGCCGCCGCCTTCACCATGCGACCACTGGTGCTCACTATCCACCTCCCCAGGTGAGTGAAGACGAGCTGGTGCAGCGCGCTCAAGAAAGAGGCTCCCTGCGTCCTGGAACAAAAGAAACCACTGCACGTGAAGCTTGAGGACGATGTTGACCAGGCCAAGGCTCCCGCTTTCTTGATGTAGAAAGTGGTCGTCACATCGCTTCCGTTCCCATGAAGACTTCCCAATGAAGGCAGCCCAGCTTCTGTGGATCCTTTTGGCCGTCACCCCACTGCAGCAGATGGCATGCTCCTTGTAGAACACGGCCGGGTAAGTAACGGTGTTGCAGACATGGGTGCGGTTGGAGGAGAGATGTCTAGGCTGCCACGGTGACAGGTTCGCAGCCATGGAATTGGCGGCCCTCTTCCACACTGCCGCCACTGATCGCGCCGGGTCGATGGGAGCGCCAGGGTAGTTCCCGACCCAGGTGCCCCAGCTTATCTCTGCGATACTGTAGTTTACGCAGATTGCGTTTCATAGTGGTTCCAGTTGTAATACGAAGAGGATTGGCGAAAGGGGGGCAGCCCCTGCCGGACCGATCTTGCTATAGGGATGTGCGCTCCTTTGACTCCGTTGATGAGCAGCCGCGTGCCGATTTCGCGGTAGCACAAAGTGATGCACATCCATAGCCTCTCCCCACACCGAAGTAATTCAGCGCCGCCAGGAGAAAATTGCGGGAGCTCCTATCGAACGCCTGGTGGAGGTCGAGCTGCAGAACGGCGTGAGGCTCGTGTCCCCCCGCAGTTGCTTCGCAGACGGCGCACATAACGTAGAAGGTTACACTCCATCGATCGGCCGTGGATTTCGTAGTTCTGATGGGGTCCTGTGACCTTCCTGAGCCCGGTGTCCAGTCGTTTTGCCAGGATTTTCGCCAGAATTTTGTAATCGCAACAGAGCTAATTGGTCAAAAGTCGGTCGTCTCAGCGAAGGGGCCTTCGATTTTTTAAATCAAAACCGTAAAGCTTTTTCTTATTGACGGAGGTAATAGCTTTCGTGACTCTACGTCCTTCATCACCTGAACGAGCATGGGGCAGAACACTTTCACAACACGGTTGACTGCTCCACCGCCTTATGTGCATATGAAAGGTATTCATTTGACCGGCGACCACCTCAGCATTTATTAAGGTTTTATAGTATCCTATTTCCTCCTCGGAAATTTCATCAATGGTAAACAGTGTTTAGACGTTAGTGGACTCTAACCGTCAGTAAACAAAACAATATGTATAAGCAATAACCATTCGGTACAGTCGATAAATCCACAAAGGTGGTTCCTAGCTGGCGGGTATGTCATCGCTTCTCAACATAGCCCCACTCAGGACGAGACGACTCATGGTAGTTACTCAGCTTTAAAAGATCTTTATTATTGCTTCTTTTTTAAGGGACCAGTATAATAGGCTTAATGAAGCCAATGTAGTCACTGTCAAGAGGGTTTTACATGCAGCGATTTTGGCCCTAGAGCGGCGCGATTTCTGCCGTAGCGGCGCTCTGACCAGCCGCAGCGGCTGAGCGGCGCGGTTTCACCAGGTTGGAAATTCGTCGCCGCGGCAGAGCGGCAACTTCCACGCTGGCCACTCACAGCGCGGCGGGAAATCACGTGAGAGGAAGAGAAACATTGCGGGAAAGCTGGCGCATAGGACGGTGGCGTTTTCACGTTCTTAAAGCAGACTACAAGCAGAGAAAGTACGCTGCAGCGACTGGTTTGCGGTTTCTTTTTTTCCGGCGGGTCGAGCTTCTTTGCTTCAGCAGTCGTGTCGGAACTATTCAGGAGATTAAGGAGGAGGGGATTGCTGTCCCCTTCCTCGGAATTACAGGGTGAAACAAGGAGACGGCAGGCTCTTTAAATCGACCGGAAAATTCGGTTTCTTAACCTATCGCGACTACGACTTTGTGCAGCGTTGCCCACAGATGGTGCATTTTTTTTGTAAAATTTGCAAAGAACGAATTTACTTGAGGAAAAAGTAAAGAAAGAAAAGGCTTAGCTCCTATGGAAACGCAGCGACGCCACCGGTCTTCAAACAACACGGCGCCGTTTCGCACGGGAGACAAGAGATGGCGCAACGAACGCCGCCAACGAACGAGCATACGGCGCCGAGAGCCGGCACTTTAGCAGACGATCCTTTCGACTCAAAAGCGGCTCGCGTTCCGCAGGCGGCGACAGTCGCAGAAACAAAAACAGCCGCGGTAACAACAAGGAACTGCAGTTCCTTGTCTGCTAAACACGCTGGCTCTCGGCGTCGTCTGCTCGTTCGTTGGCGGCAGTTGGCGTCGCGACCGCTTGCGCCATCTCTTGTCTCCCGTGCGAAACGGCGCCGTGTTGTTTGCAGACCGGTGGCGTCGCTGCGTTTCCATAGGAGCTATGCCTTTTTCTTTCTTTACTTTTTCCTCAGGTAAGATCGCTCTTTGCAAATTTTACAAAAAAATGCACCATCTGTGGGCAACGCTGCACAAAGTCGTAGCGCGATAGGTTAAGAAACCGAATTTTCCGGTCGATTTAAAGAGCCTACCGTCTCCTTGTTTCACCCTGTAGTTTTCTTCAATGAATTGCTCGACTCTTACTTTCCTCGCCTGGGTACCAACTGTAGCGAGCGCAAGAGACGCTAATCGGAAGAGGCTCGTGCGAGCTACGGGGGAATGTGTGGGCTACGGGAAAAAGGACAATAGGGAGTTTTAGCAAGTCGTTTTTCAAGCACACGGTTCCGAAATCACGAACGGTACAGCTGGTCCGTTCCGTGAAACCGTACGTGAAATTTGACATACTTTAGCGAATCGTGAAAGTTGCGCGACCGTGTAAACGATGATGATGATAGGGCTTAACGGTGGCGCCATCTTCTAGTGAGCATGTGAAACATTCTGCAACGTGTAAATCCGTGGCGGACACCGTGGTGGCGGGTGGCGGCTCGTGTTTCCGGCGTGCGAATGATGTAAACAAGACGGCCGATGCAACATTTGCCGGTCGGAATTTCAAGAACTGCGAAGCTAGATGGAGTAAAAAGTATCTAAACGACCGTAAAGGTATGTGGTGTGTCTCCGTCATCCTGAACTTGAACGATCGTTCACGTTGTGTGCCGTCGAACCAAATCATTTCGTCTGCTCGCGGTCGCCACGGCAGCTAGTCTGCCCGCAGATCGCAAAAATTTACTAGCATGCGTTGTTTACAGCATTCACGATCGCTTACCATTGTGAGCAGTCCTCGAAATGATTTGGTTCAACCTCTCAAATGAAGCAGACTAACAGGACGGCAAATCTCCTCCCGCTGTCCTAAGCCTAACGCTCGGCTGGGTCGGCGAAGGCAGTCGCGGAACCGACCGCCATCTTTGTTTTTACCCGAGTCGTGAACGGTGCTGGCTGCGTTGCGGTGACGACTCCAGCGGCCGGAATGGGAGAAACGAACGAGAAGAGCCTCCCGACGTCCCGAACGACTCGCGCGCGCATGCGCAGTGGCGTCGCCGATGCGTTGGAGGGCGAACCGTTCGTGTGGAAACGACCTGCTAAAACTCCCGGTAATGACAAGCTTTTTTATCCCCACAGTAGGATCTGCGTGTAAAAGGTACGCGATTAATTCGTCGTACTCGGTTGAAGTGTGTGAACAGGCCTTTAAAGGGACAATGAAGGCAATTTAGGACATCTTTTTGGCGATTGAACTGGGTTCCAGGCACGTCTCAGGCCACGTTGCCCAAATTTCAGCCGAAACCGGCGCTTGTGTGCCGCGCAAATCAATAAAACAGTCGTGGTAATAATTGCACCGGGATCGACTGGGGCGACGCCCCGAGAGTTGCGGGAGAAGCCAGGAGAAGCGGAGCTCGCGTGACCGATGCGGGGCCAAGACGCGCGACGTCACAAACGGCGCGTCGCGCCGTTTGTGACGTCGCGCGTTTTGGCCCTGCCAAACAGGCTGACGCGCGCCGTTTGCGACGTCGCGCGTCAGCGATTGGTCGCTGACGCGCCGCTTTGACGGCCAGAACGGCCAGATCGCTGCCGCTTTCCCCTCGGCATCTCCCCGGCGTCCGTCCTTCGGCATGCGGGCCGCTCGTTGCCGGCTGTGCGGTCTCCGTCGGGTGATAGCAGAGGCCGCCACGCACGTACTCCCGTTCCGTTGGTGTTCGGTTACCGAACGGAAGCTCGAACTCGCTCGCGAGAGCGGCATTGCCGTCCATGTTGACAAATTCGGCGAAACGACCGCGCCACCGCGCTGCTATAACCCACCGCTGTAACCAGAGTCTCGACGCCCTAAATGCTACCGGTACCGACAATTCACGTGTGACATCACTCCTACGTCACCTCCGTTTTCGGAGGCCCAAAAACGAGAAACGCAGATAGTTGAGTTTCGGTTTCTTCAGTTCTTTCGTAGGTATAGAAATATGCGTCACAAATGTCTATAAAAATTTAGGCAGTATGCCAGGTTCCCAAGAAGCCTAAAAACACAATTTAAAAAAATTAAATTAAATCGCCTTCATTGTCCCTTTAAGCTACGAAAGGGAGACTATGACGTCAATTTCGTTCTGTGTGCTCGCGCACACCTGCGGCTGCTGGCTCGTGGAAAGAATGTGCGTCACCAACGAACACTAAATTGTTTGGTTCAGTATCCCTTTAAGCCACTTACGACTGCCATTGCTGTTGCGCGGCACGGTCGTAAGCCGTCCCAAGAGTCTTCAGTTGTGTCAGACTCGGTCACAGTCGGTTGCAACTGAGTGAAGCAGCCTTTAGTCCATTCCACTATGATCCAATGGAGTCAATCAGGCAGTGACAAAAGAGCATCGTCACGGCGCTCGTCCTCTTTGTGCGTTAGCTATTCCCGGCTAAACCAATCAGGCACAGGAATGCCTCATGACCCTGCGCTTCTTCCTATACACCTGACTGGTTCAGCCACTCATTGGAAAGGCGTAAAGACGACCAGCGCCGTGACGTGGCACTTTTGGCGCTGCTTGATCAGCTCGATCCGATCGTGGCGTCGGCTTTGTTGTAAAACGGTGTTGAGTTTAGAGAGGCAGCGATAATCTGCGCTGATGAGCTCCGCAGCATCACATACACCGTACAGGATTCTGCGAAAATCGCCTTCTGCGCGCTGCCATCTTTGTCTGCTGGCCTGTGGAACGCCTTGTGAGCATGCGCTGTTGATCTGCTGTGCGGTGTATCAGACGCTGCGCATACGTCCACAGCTCAGTGACTCAGCATTTTTCGCCCGGGGTGATTGATGATGCAAAGGTCTATAGAAGGGAATAAAATTGAAGGGAATGCGGGAACGTTAGTCGGACTTTATACTCCTGTTTCTTTTCATTGTGGGCGGGCGACACGCAACAACTCTTAAATTTCCATGATGGTGAAAGCAAAATTTCACCAGCTGACCTGTATCTTCCCTGTTATTTTTATGTTTTGAGGGTTTTCTTTGATGCAGATAAAATTGAAAGTTCTGCGAGCGTAAATACTCTTACGTATACACGACACTGCTCTACTCCGCAGTTCAATATGAGCATTCTCGGCATTTACCAAAAGGCAGGGATGAAAGTGAGTGAAATAATTCTACCAAATCAGCGAAAAATGGGAATAAGGATTTTGATCGTCCGTTCGGTTTTCACCATTTTTCATTGCGCATAAAAAAAAAAGAAGAAAATGTATCGAATTTTTTATGAAAGAAGCACGAAAATCCGTCGACCTGCGTCATCTGTTTCACGAAATAAAACATAAATCAGAATAGAACGCGGCTGTTCGCTTTGAAACGCCAAATCAGTTTGTAACATTTCTTGTTATTTGCGCAGCGTATCCTGCAGACAACATTTCCCGTGACGAAGCATCAAGGTGGCAAAGAAATGAGCAGCGTCGTTTTGCTTTATCATGCTTGAGCTGACGACGTTATATTCGTGAACGACACCAGCCCTGGCCAGGCAACGAACGCCCCATGCCTCCGCCGACGAGGACAGTAGCCAGTCTCAGTGTATCGGCAGTCCTGTACTTAAGCTGATGCGTTCCAGCATGCTCCCGAGAACCGTATAGCGACAACGCGATCCCCGCCAGCTTCACAGCGAGTACAACGCTTCAACTCTGGACATGGAAAGCTGCAGGCAATGCACGCTGGGTCGGCAAGAAACCCAGCGCAAGCGACGGGTCCAAGGACCTCACACCGACCATCTTTCCCTGGTGCCACTCTCGCCGATCGTCAGTACGGTGCCAGAGTTCCAGCAGACCATGGATTCTAACTCCCGGAACCGCCACGAGTCTCACGAGCTGCCTCCTACCGGGTCGCCTTCGCAAGAGGCACGAGCGAACAAGAGCAACAAGGACGGCGCAACTGAGGGCGTGTAGCAAGTTGCGTCTGGAAGCGCTCCAGGTCAGTCTCTTGCAGAGCAAGCGTGTCTACAGACGTCGGCTCCGCTCCAGGCTCATCTGCACCTTCTGCCTTCTCCTGGTCGTCGGTGCCGTGGCGTGCGTCGCTACCGCTGCGCTGCTGACGAGGCACGCGTCGCCGCGGGGTGCCTTACTGGCCATGGAGGGTGTCCTCGAACTGCTCCCGGAGAACCCCAACTACTGCGCCCGCGGAACGCAGCACGCGGTCACCGCTTCTAGGGCGGAGGTCTTCAACGCCGTCGAAGACAGGATGGACGCGGTCTTCGGCAACGTGTCGGCGGCCAGCAGTTATTCCGGAAGCCTCGTCGAGAACATCGCGTGTCTGGTGCGTCGTGGCGGAGTCCGTGTTCAGGTCGACTTCCTGGTGTTATGGAGGAGCCATCGCAACCGCTACAGCACCCTGTCCGACGTTCCGGGTCCGAAAGTGCTGGTCGGAGCCCTCCAGGACTCCCTGGACCGTAGCAACGGCTCCATCTCCAAGTTCCGAGTGGCCACGGGGACACTGACTATTGCGGAGTCTCGGAGGATTGCGTAAGGTGGGGCGAGTGCGCGTACGGCAGTTCGATTAAATTTTTGGTCACCACCCTGTTTTGTGCATGCTTCCGGCCTCGAATATGTACAGCCTCCAAATTTTTTAACAATTCTGCGCGAACGCCGATTGGTTAGTAGGTCAGCGACTTATCGCGGCGTGAAACAGCAAGTCGTCGAGGCTAGGCGTGTGCCTTCAGCCACACGTGCGCAGTCTCACTGACCTGCTCTTTCAAGCCGCGATAAGGCGCTGATCTACCGGTCGGTCGGCGTTGGCGCGATATTGTTGAAAAAAATTTGGAAGCTGTACGTTGGAGGTATGAAAATGAATCGTAAAATGTAAGCTGCAATGAATGTATGGGTGCAGAGAACTTTTCTCACGAATATTTTTTTTTACCTTTTATAATTATTATTAGTGCTTTTAATATTTCGTAGATTAACTTCGATTTCACTTGCGTGTCCATTTATTCCAGTCTCTTCTATATTGATTAGGTATTTGAAGCTTATGTATTGCTTTATTTTAGCACCTACGTCGCCATTGGGCATTATTTTTGTTCACAACATGCAAGGCGTTGTAAAATCACTTGCTGTTTCCAATCACAAAAAGCACCTACTATAAAAATAAAATCGAATTATTTCAATGAGTCTACCAACCAAAATCGGGGGCCTTTGTTGTAGGTGAATTCAGGTTTAACTACTTTTGGCTGAGTTCACTTGAAGCACGTATTAGATCTAGATGATTTGCGACGGGATATGAAAGGTGAGCTAAGAGACCTAAAAAAAGTGATTGCAGTGATGCAAGTGATAGAGATCTCTGAGGACATGCAGGCGCCCAGGAAGGAAGTCCAAGAGTTAATAAAAAGCAACTATGAACTGAAGACGGAGAACCGCAGACTGACGGTCCAGGTGGAAGAGCTTGAACAATGTCAAAGAGCAAATGAGGTCAAAGGCATGCCACTAGAATGTGACCCTTGTGAAATCGTAGCAAAGATCGGAGAGTTGGTGGGTGTGCCTGTTACCACGGCAGACATTGACATCTGTCACCATGTGCCCACACAGAAACTACCGAGAAACAAATACCGAGAAACAAATATCGTTCGTTGCCTTCGGCGCAGCAAAAGAAATGCTATCTTTGAGAAATCAAAGGAAAAAAAGGCGACTACCGAAGCCCTTGATGTATCTGGAACTGATAGACCCGTCTTTGTAAATGAATATCTGACGCAACTAAATAAGCAACTTGTGGGTGCTTGTTCCTGAGGGGCTATGGAAAGCTTGATGGTGTGAAATGAACGCTGGTTAAGCTCACGCCAGCAAAACGAAAACAAAATTTGAATGTTGGTGCTGGCATCACCTTCATTTTCCGTTTTCTCATTTGATGCATTTTGAACATAGAAATAATAAATCCCCTGCCGCGAAGAGTAAAGGCTGGGTATTCCGAAAACGATGCCTAGTTTGGGCACACGCTGACACGGCAGTGACGACAGAGCCACCAGGACAATTGTTAACCCTACACAGCATGAGAAGCAATACAGGGCGCAGACACCGCGTGCCCCCTCAATCCGGGTGAAGCCTTGAGAGTGACCGCAGAAATCGGCTTGGTAACGGATCACGCTACGATTTACCACATAGGTGCCTGAAGAGAGTGGAAACAGGGCATTAAAATTAAAAAAGAAAAAAAAACTTGAGTAAAAAGTTGAAACAAAAACGATAGTGAGAGTGTTGATTGTGTATTCCTGGACTTCAGCAAAGCTCTTGACACCGTGCCACATCATCTATTGTTAAACAAACTTTTATCTCTGGGCATCAACGATAAAATAATCACATGGATTGCTGACTATCTTACGATCGCGAGCAAACTGTGGTACTTAATGGTAAAATATCTTCACCGGTGAATGGGACCTCCGGAGTACCACAGGGAAGTGTGTTAGGGCCCTTGCTATTTCTTATATTCATTAACCGTATTTGTGAAAACACAGTCTCATATTAAGTTATTCGCGAACGTGCATATAGTATATAGAAATATTGAGAATGGCGTCGACGCCACTGTGCTTCAGAACGATTTAAAAGTGCTCGAAGACTGGTGTGGCCGTTGGGAAATGAGCGTAAACATCGCCAAAGTGTAAACACATGTGCTTTTCTTGCTGTACATCTTCCCCGACCAAATATAAACTGAAAAATGTGATACATGACCATGTAGAAAATTATAACTACATGGGAATTCATTTGTCGTCCAGTTTGAAGTAGAATGATCACGTGCATAACACGTACTGTTGCTAAGGCTAGTAAAATGTTGTATTTTATTCGCTGGAACTTTAAAAATACATGTCGCAGTGCGAAACAAACATATTTTTTCTTTCATTCGACAAACTTTAGAATATGCTTGTGTCATCTGGGACCCACCACAAAGTTACCGTGAACAAAAGTTGGAACGGGTTCAAAACCAGGCATTATGGTTCGTTACAGGGGACTACAGCCCTTATACAAGTTGTACAAAAATTAAAATCAAATTAGGTTGGGATTCACTCAAAGAACGAAAAAAGTGCTTGAGATTGAAATTCTTTCCCAGCATATATTACGGACAGACTGGTATTGAAAGAAGTCTTTACATTTTTGAACCACACTATGCATCTACAAGACGGAAGACGACTGTTTTATTGTTGTTGTTTTTTTTCATTTTTTGTTCATACCATTAGAGAGTGGAATACACTTAGGAAATAAATTGTATCTATTACTGATAATGATCTCTTTTCTGTTAAACTGCAAATCTGTATGCGCGATTAAAAATGTATGTTTTATTGTTGTTTCCGTTTATCTACTGTATGAATATGTATTGTTATTGCAAAATGTTTCCTGTACCCCCTGCATAATGCCTAACGACGCTGCAGGTATTCATGTAAATAAATAAATAAATAACAGGTTTTCCCTGCCTACGGTGCGCCCGTCTGCCGCCCGGTCTATGGTGGCTACATGTCCGTCTGTCCCAGGGTGAAGACAACCTTTGTTGCTCTGAGTGGGCCAGCGCTGGCGCACTGAATGCATGACTTATGCGGTGAAATGGCGCCTAATCATTAGCCAAGACTACGCGCTCGAGCTGAGTCACACCGGATGGAGCGCACTTCAAAATACATAAAAATTGGGGTAAAAATGGCGTCTAATCTGTAGCCAAAGCTATGCGCTCCAGCTGAGTCACAGCGGATGGAGCGCAGTTCAAAATACATAAAAAGTGGGGTAAAATGGCGTCTAATCATTAGCCAAGGCTATGCGCTCGAGCTGAGTCACACCGATGGAGCGCACTTCAAAATACATAAAAATTGGGGTAAAATGGAGTCTAATCTGTAGCCAAGGCTATGCGCTCCAGCTGAGTCACACCGGATGGAGCGCACTTCAAAATACATAAAAATTGGGGTAAAATGGCGTCTAATCATTAGCCAAGGCTACGCGCTCGAACTGAGTCCCACCGGATTGATTGCACGTCAAGATACAGCCCAGCGTGCGTATGTTACCACGAGAAATTCCTCGCAATCCAAGAGCATTAAAGGATGGTTCACACACTTACGCGAATCCGACCGAATACGACTGCAACGTTAAAGGCCCGTTCACACTCTCGCAACCGAGTACGACCGAGAGAGACGAGACCCGTTAAAACCTTTTAAATTTTTTTAGGACGAGAGAACACACTGGTACTCTGGCGCCATCTATGCGGTGCCCCTGGAACTGCATTTCACAAGAACGAAGGTTTTGCGGGATTTCCGAGGTCAAATGTGCGTAATACCTATAAGAAAGGCCCGTTTATAACGTTGACAAAAGTTTTTCGATCCAAGAAAGAAAGGATAATGCGCGAGAGAAATAGAAAATATGTTGGACCGCCAAGAGACCTTTTCTGCAAGTGCGCCGCCATCTTGAATTGACGTCACTTCCAGTATGGGCGAAAACATTGTTTTGCCTTTGCCACGCCAATAGAAGGCATTTAGGATATAAGCGTAACCGTCACACTTTCTCGTTTTGCCTCCCCTTTATTCTTTTACTATTTGCCGGTTGAAACGTTGGATTATTTTTTCGTCGCCCATACGGGATACACCTATTAGGTGGCTGGGGACGAGAGTGCACAGAAAAGGTCTATAGATGGCGCCAGCGTGTCCTCTCGTTGTAAGAGGTTTTAAGGAACCCAGTTTTTAGAGGTCGCAGGAGTGCGAACCAGTGTGAACGGGCCTAAAAAACTATCAGGCTGAACCTCACGCTAACTGCGAGTTTCAAGCGTGGAACCGCCCTCAATACGACGGGAACGACGTTTTAAGCACCACGTGATCAAGAATAAGCGTTTGCTTTCTTTGTCCAAGCGTTAGAGCAGTCCGAGGACTCCCGCTCGGTTTTTCTTTTTTTTTTTTTACGACGGGATCAAGAACGTTAGCGTGACGACCGCAAAACACGCGCTTGGATTTTCGGAAACACTGGCGCGTCTCCATTCATTGTCACGCTAATATATCCGAATGGATTGACCCTCCCAAAGATGCACCTGCGCCAACGAGGTACACTCTAAAAACTATCACGCTGAGCCTCACGCTAACCGCGAGTTTTAAGCGTGAAACCGCCGTCAATACGGGAATGACGTTTTGAGCACCACGTGATCAACAATAAGCGTTGGTTTTCTTTTTCCAAGCGTTAGAACAATCCGAGGAATCCCGCTCGGCCTTTTTTTTTTTTTCTTGGACATCATGAACAACGTTAGCGTGACCACCGTAAAACACACGCTTAGATTTTCGGAAACACGCGCATGCCTCCATTCATCGTCACGCTAATATATATCCAAATGGATTGACCCTCCCGAAGATGCGCATGCGCGTGCTTTTTTGTTGATTTTATGTTGATGGGAGCTTTGTTGCTTGAAGCACAGAGGGCGCCTGAGTCCTTTTCTTTTTTTTTTTGGCGGGAAAACCGAGAAAGTTGTTGCGCTGTTTCCGTGGTTCGCTGACTCGCTCAGTCAGTTCCCGACACGCTTCGTTTGTGGCTGCACCAGCTTGACTTTGATGGTGACTGGCGAGGCTTAGCGGGATACGGCGTGTGATTTCGGGCACAGTGTGCAATGTGCACAGCACTAGACGTGCGTGGAGTGACGCGGGGTCGCTGCAAACACAACGAGTGCGAGTGCCCCGAATATCTGCTCGAGACGGAGCTGAATGCCAGCCAAGGAAAATGCTTCCCATTTGGCCGGTGCCTTTACTGCGGCCATTCGCCAGCTATCCATGGGTGAATACAATATTTGGGTAAGCACCCTGTTTTCGTTTAATTTATTTGTACAAAAAAAATAGTTTTTAATGCGAATAGCATTCTTTGGATACTTCACGCACTTTTCGTCTATGTATCTATCTATCTATCTATCTATCTGGCTATCTAACCTCTTACGCCGCGGGTCGATAAATAAATAAAAAAGACCGGCGCCGGCGGGATTCGAACCGTTGACCCTTTGATCAGCAGGCAGACGCGCTAACCACAGAGCTATGAAGGCTTTTTTTTTTTTATTCCAGAGCTATGAAGGCAGTCATTCAACGCACTCTAAACACCTGTTTATATCTTTACCATCGCGCGCGTTCCATGCACGAGGGCCATTCCGCTCCGTGAGGCTTAGCACGGCCCTAGCTCACCCTCTCCCGCGCTCGGGAGAGGGTGATGTAGCGGCCGTGCCACCTCACAGAGCGGAATGAGCCCTCGTGCATGGAACGCGCGCTTCCAGTAGCTGTGACAGCGCTGTAAAGCGCGTCCTATGGTAAAGATATAAACAACCGTTTAGAGTACCGTTGGTTGAGACTAGAGTCACTAAATGAGCTGCGCTTAGAGTACCGGCACTCCGTCGACATTGTGGGCGCCGCCATCTTGGTGCTTGTGCAGAGCAGACACAACTGCCGATCGTCATGATTTAGAAGTGCGACTTCCTCAGCATTAGATTCGGTGCTAGGAAGCTCGTGTAACATTGCTTTGCTTTATCGCGAACTGTTTTAAACATTTGTGGAGGGCAGAAAAGCGTTTGCTGTAATTTCAGATAGGCTTCAGATGACTGACAACCATGATTTTAAGCCACAACATGGCCCAGTGTCGTTACTCTGAAGCGTAGCTATTTAGTGGCACTAGTTGAGACTAGCTGAGACGCCAGAAAGTCTGGTCGGTACCATTTTGAGTGTTTGTGCGTATGGCGCGTGCTTTGCTCGCCTTCCTAAGTGACACAAACGCACGTGCTGGGCTGCGGAGATCGTGCGCAGGGCTGTGAAAGTGTCAACAAATTTAGAATCGCCTCAAGAGTGGGCTGGCGTATCTAGAGTGTGCCGGCCACCTGACGAACGCGCATAACTCCGCACCGTTTGATGCTATTCGCATTAACGTAGATAATCATTCCCAAAGGATGGGTTCTGCTGATTTTTTTTTAAATAAAGGGTTATATCCCCCAAGCTGAAATGTGTTTGCCTCTTTCTATTTAGTTCGTTTTGGATGGTTCCTTTTGGTAACTGGAGCCTAACGAGAACTCTCTCTCTCTTTGGGGTTTTAGACCCCAAAGATAAATTTCCTCAAATCTTCACACAAATTCCACAGTTATGAAGAGCTCGCGGCTAATTAGCGCAATGTACCAGGCGTAACATGCATTATCTACGCGACGCATCGGGGCAATTTCTTTTGATTCACAACTGCCATTCCTATATGTGCGTAATTATTTAGGAAGCAGCACGTTGGGCTTCCCTGCACTACTCAATTCGCCTCGTGAAGTCACTGACTCACTAGAGAGATTCAGTAGATCGATGTTGAGCTACGATAAAGATGTGATGCATGGGCACCCTCGTGTTTATACGCTTATTACGGCGTGCGTTTTCTCCACGCTTTGACGATGACGCCTTCTGGGCGTGTGAAATGCGCGTTGTGGTTGAAACCTCTGGCCGCGGGCGTTGGGCTTTCTTGCATTTAGTATATCGTCCCAATAACTAAGATTATTGGGACGATATACTAAATGCGAGAAAGCCCTATGCTCACGCCCAGACGTTTCCACCGCGACGCGCATTTCATACGCCTAGAAGACGTCATTATCTAAGCGTGGAGAAAACGCACGCCGTAATAAGCGTGTAACACAAGTGCCCCCTCACGCCTGCCAAGCGTTAAACCATACACAGTTCACGCTTAGGCAGCGTGAATTCCAAGCGTTTAAAAACACCACGCTTAGAACAAGCGTGCAAAAATCGCTTCGCGTCACGCTTGCTCTGCGTGACCATTTTTAGAGGGGGCTTAGAGCGATAAACCGGGGTTCCGGTCTGCACTCGAAAGTGACTCCCATAAGGCCGCTGCCATTGTACGCAAATTCGACCATTCGTCACGTGACCAAACCGATTACGTGACGTCACAAGAAAGATGGCAGCGCCCAGGCAGCGGCTGGCCCCAGCTGGGCCGGAGCTTGTCGGATGCTTTTGTTCGTTGTCGGTCGTCTCGGCGAGTTGATTTCAGACGCGGAAGCCGTCATATGAGGCCGGTCGAAATCGACTTCAGAGTTCAGCGTGGTGTCTGATGTCGGTATACCGTGAAAATAAGGAGGAACGGTGTGCATTTCACTGGTGACCGACGGGGATATTGCCATGAAAGAGACAATCGGCCCTACGTTGCTCGGACCTCGGATTGATTCGGATACTGCTAGGATAAATTTTAAGACGACGTTTCCGTGCTCTCGTTGACCATCGGAATCTTCGAGGTCTGCAGTGAAGCGTGTGCAATATATTTGGATACACAGTTCAGCGACGGAAATTCCGTGAGTCGTGCTTTGCAGTGTGCAATCGTGGTGCCGCTTCGTTCAAATGACCGAAGGCTCACTTTGGTTGTGCGGTGCACCGGAGAGCTGCCTTCAAGCTGGTAGTTCCTGTGCCGTGCTTTAGGTAATGCTGTGCTGCTTTCTAAATTGTTCTGGCGTAGACGTGCACTTTCACGGGGCACAGGTGTTGCAGTTGGTATTGATTCCGCTGGTCTGTCGCACGTTTCGTCGGCACAAAAGTTTCATCAACGCTCGTTACGCGAATTGCAAGCTGTATGGACATTTCATCGCGCGTGTTACCTACTGTAAAGACTCGGGGCTTGTCCAAGTAGTCGATCTCCGCTGGAGCCATGCGTCGCCCAGGACATCGGGCAGAGTTGGTAGCGAGCCAGGGTGTCTCGTCTCAAACTGTTTATTTACATACTATGTACAGTCTGCCGTTCGGCATGAGAACAACATGAGAACACACAGAGAGCGCGTAAAACCGCTCTTTTTATAAGGTCCCCTTTCCCTACGTCCCTAGGCCAGGACGTCGTTCCCCAAATGGTCAGGCTCCGCCCACTAGCACGCACATACACACACAGAGGATAATTGCTCCGCCGGTTCCTCAAGGCTTGTAGTGGCAGCCGTCTCCTCAGGGACGCTTGAGATTTGACCTTGCTTCCTGGATTCTAGGTCGAGGTGACGCCGAGAACGTCATCCCCAGACGTCCAGGCACCGCTTATGAGCACGCACAAACGCACACACGAGTTAATCGTTTTGTTTACTCCAAAACGACACGAACGCCCGGAGGATACGGTCCCCCTCCTTAATCGGGACGGAAAGGACCTTGGATGCCGATAACCGGGCAGTTCTCGTTCACGGCTTATCTCCCTCTTGCGGCTTAGCAGGGATCACCGTGGCCGTTGGTTCCTGCTTGGCGCCTCGAGGAGATCGCCTTGCCTTTTCCAGCACCTTACTTGAGCCGGCATCGCCGACAGCTTGTCTGGCTCTTTTGTCGACGGTACGGATGTTCACCCTGGCAGCGTCGCAGATAATCCTCGCTCGAGGTTGTCAAAGAAAGTGGTGGCCTCGGGAATGTTGGAGAAGGGGTGGCGTTCCGCGTCCAGGTGCTTCCACGAAGGTCGTTCGTTACAGCTCCTCCACGCAAAGGCAGATCTCGGAAGGGGAGGAGTATCAGCTGCTTTCCTGGAGAGATCAGCTTCGAGATCGTCGTGAGCAGCCAACACAACAACAGAAACACGAACCGCTACAACCAAATCCAGCGAGCGACAACACCCTCTCCCCAACCGCCAGGCCTTTTTCTGCGGCAATAAACCTATCACTTTTTATGTCATTGACACCACCAAGAAAAGCCCGCCATAGGGCAACATTGCACAAAGCGAAATTGCTGACACGTGTGACGATTACAAAAAGTAAAAGAAAATGCAATGCAACTCTTAAATTTTGACCCAACTTGTAAGGCAAAATCCAGAACCAATAATCTCAAAACGACCTGCTAAGTCCGTCTACGTTGGAGTTAGCCGCCCCCTTCTTGTAATTAACCGTAAGGGTTAATTCTTGCCAAGCCAAACTCCACCGCAGAAGTCGGGCATACTTTGTCGACGTTTAAGTTAGCCAAGTCAAGGGGCAATGGTCGGTGACGAAAACGAACGGAGCTCCGTACAGGTAACATGAGAGCCCTTGAGTTGCCCAGACGAAAACGAAGCAAGAGGACTTGATCGCCCTCCCGGTACTCGCGGACACGGGCGTTTCGGTCGTGATACCGTTTCGCTCTGATCTGTGCCTCGCGCATATTAGCCTCCGCCATCTCTCTCGTGCTTCGGGATCGCTCTAGCAGACCAAGAATGTACTCCACCACGCTCGGATCGGATCCCTTGGTCTCCCAAGTTTCGCGGAGCAGCCGCAGTGGAGTCCGCAAACACCGTCCATGCATTAGTTCGGCCGTGCGGAAGCCGGTTGACTCGTGAGTCACAGAGCGCAGTGCGAACAACATTGCCGGCAGGCAGGCGTCCCATTCGTTCCCACTCTCATAAGTTAGCGCCCTCGGGACCCGTTTCACAGCTGAGTGACACCTCTCAACACTGTTTGACTGCGGGTGATATCCTGAACTGTGTATAACCTTTATACCGCATTTCTCGAGGAAGCCAGTAGTCAAAGCGCTTGTGAAAACGCTCCCTTGGTCGCTCTGGACCTCTTGGGGGAAGCCTACCCTCGCGAAAATTGACAGAAGTGCGTTCACCACCTCCGCCGAACTCCGTTCCTTCATCGGGACCGCCTCCGGGAACTTGGTAGCCGCGCACATGACCGTCAGAGCATAGCGGTACCCAGCCTTAGTTGGCGGAAGAGGACCTACCACATTAATGACCACCCGCCTGAATGGCTCCGAGATTATGGGCACGAGTCTCAGGGGCGCTTTGCATTTTTCATTGGGTTTGCACACCCTCTGACAGGCATCGCATGCCCGCACCTGAGACTCGGCATCTCGGAAGCATCCCGGCCAGTAGAATTCCGTGAGGAGCCGATCTTTCGTCTTTTTGTTGCCCAAGTGACCGGACCATCCCGCACCGTGGCACAGACGCAACACATCCGCTCGATATTTCTCCGGCACCACCAGCTGATCAAACGTGCGACCCGACCGATCACGGTAGTGTCGGTACAGCACACCATCTCGGACAGGAAATGTAACGTTTTTCCTGGCCACGCCCTCCTTGGAGGTTTCCCAAATCTTATCTAGACTAGGATCAGTCCTTTGTTCCTTGATAAGAACTTCCTTTGTTACGGACACGAGTTTCTCAAAGTTTCCCGACGTCGGGGGCAAGATTAACTCGTCCAGTTCGGTTAGCTGTTCCTGGCGAGTTTCTTTTTCGACCGTGACGTTTTCCTCACTCCCCCGGTCTTTCTCTGCTTCCCCGGACTGGCTTGCTCCGAGACCCTCGTCGGCGGATCTTTCGGTTTCCCTGGGCTAGCCTCGTCATAACTGAGCCGCGTGGACATCTCGCGAGCTTCAGCTCTCGTGAGCGCTTGAACGAGTCCCTCCCCGAGGCTCTTGCCCTGTTCTTTCAGAATCCTGTCCGTTCGGTTCGAAAATAGGTAGGGGTACTGTGGCGGCAGTTTGTCTGAAACAGCCGCCTCAGTACGCACCTCTCCGAATGGTCCAGAAATCAGAACTTGGGCCACAGGGAGACACACGCTCCCCTCGTCCAGCACCGACTTAATCCAGCTACACTTCCCATTGTAATGGGTCTCGGTAACGTACGACGGGTGAATCAGGTCAATGGTAGCCCCACTGTCGCGCAACACGCGGCACGACTTTCCGTTCACTGTCATGTCGAAAAGATACGGACCCAGTAGCTCATCATTCTCATCGCACTTACTCGCGAAGGCGAAAACCACCTTTGGTTTTTGACATCCCGCGGCAATGTGCCCAGTTTCGTGGCAATTGAAGCACCTTATCGGCCTCCTAGCCTCAAAAGGATTCTTCTTTTGCCGACTGTCTTGCACGTTGCCCCGGGAGGTCGTGGAGATATTCTCCTCCTTGTCTTCCTCCTTTCGCGACTCTGGTCTTTTCCAGCCCCCTTTTCTCCGCTCATCCCCGCTTTCCTTCTCAAAGGCTCTCCTCATTCCCTCTTTTCCGCCTCGACGGGAACTGTACTCATCCGCAAGGTCTGCGGCTCGATAAACAGAGTCTACTCCTGACTTATCTTGAATCCAGGTTCGCATGCTTTCAGGGAGAGTCTTATAGAACTGTTCGAGCGCGACCGTCTCCAGTATTTTCTCCTTGTCGTCATACGACTCGGCGACCTTCATCCACTCGACAAGGTACGACCGAAGTTCGTATGCGAACTCCGCATAACTGGCTTCCGACTTTTTGGTCACGCCCCTGAACTTCTGTCTGAACGCTTCTGCCGACAACCGGTACTTCTTGAGCAGGCAGCTCTTCACGCGCTCATAGTCGTCCGAGTCGTCCGCGGATAACCTCGCGATTACCCCGGCTGCCTCGCATGGCAGAACACTCAGCAACCTTCTGGCCCAAGTGACCCGATTGAAACGGGCCCTCTCGCAAGCTCTCTCGAAGTTTACCAGGTAGAGGCCCATATCTTGTCCCACCTTGAAAGCCTGAATAAGCTTCGTCATGTCATAGAGACTTCGGGTGCCTTCTACCTCCGTTTCCCGTCCTCCGCTCGTTTTCCTTAGCTCGACCTCGAGACGAAGTTTTTCTAATTCTAACTCCTTAAATTTTGCTTCGTCTCCTTTTTGTGTTTTGATTTTTTCCCACATCTCTTCGATTTCCTCGTTGTCAAGATTTTCGTCCTGGATAGCCTTAACAAGCTCCGTTTTTTTCATTGATGTGTTAGCGTCTACCCCGAGCTCCTCACACAAGTCGAGCAACTGACACTTTAGCAAACGCTGCAGATCCATGTCTGTGACCTATCTGGGTGGCAAAACTCTGCACTACCGACAAACAACAACTTTAAAAAAAATGCCTTTTCGGTAGTTCCTTACGCCCCTGCAAAATACACCTCGATTTTACAGGCCTGGCGACAGAGAAAAGATGCCGTCACTCACCAGACTCGGCTCACGGCCCATGAGATCCGTTGTTGCTGCCGCTCAATGGTCGTAGCTGTCGATCCCACCGTCCGCCATCCAGTTGTAAAGACTCGGGGCTTGTCCAAGTAGTCGATCTCCGCTGGAGCCATGCGTCGCCCAGGACATCGGGCAGAGTTGGTAGCGAGCCAGGGTGTCTCGTCTCAAACTGTTTATTTACATACTATGTACAGTCTGCCGTTCG